>JBAJNP010009773.1:0-17519 GCA_036877545.1 Yasuhikotakia modesta | reverse complement strand
TTTCAAAGACATTAATATGAGCAGAAATCCCAATTCTTCCCAGATGGAAAAGCAGAGCAGCCAAGTAATTCCAAGAAATTCCATTTTTTTGTCATGCAGCCTTCAAGTCATACACTGGTGTCATTTAATTATGTTGGGATATGAATGACACATGAAGCTGTGCAGTAATAGAGACAAGATCGGAGCAGGTCTTTTTTTCCCTCTTTTCTTTTCCTTATCTGTTTCATCCGGTTCGGAAGCAGAAACGTGACCTTCGCACGTTGACGTACTTCCTTTCCTTTACTGAGCACATAATGTTGAGCACTTTCACAGGGCAGTGGGGGCGTTACTGTTGACATTAGAGGGGCAGAGAATTCTGTTAATATGAGAGGAAATGGCACAGAGGTGACCTGCTTCCCTGGAACAAAGGGTCTGTAATGCTGTTAGGAATGTCTTTGCATTCCCATTCATCTCAATTGCAGCGGCTTGGCAAGCGCCGGTGCCCTCCAGAAATACGTGACATGCATGTTGTCATGCTTCTGGGAACTCTTGTCTAGACACAGAACTCCTCCGAGCCAATCACCTGAACTATTCATGTCATGTGACGTTTCTCTACTCCTGATTGGCCGCTGCTTGGGTCACCATCCCGTTTGTTGTCTTCATTATCTCATGGTTTCCTCAGCTGATGTCATCGATAAAAGCAGACAAACTTCTATAAAGTGAAAGGATTGATTGGGTCACTGGAATTTGATTGGATGCTGAGCAATAGTGAAGGGTTGTGTTCCTCCTGCTCCCATTGGCAGAAATGTACGTCTTGATGATATCAGTCACGAGGAAAGATAAGACCTTTATTTAGAGAAGTTATTTAAGAAGTTATTTAGAATGAATTTAGAAGATAAGAAGTTATTAAGAATGATGTACCCTGATGAATCATGTGCAATAAAGAAAAAAAGTCTTAAACTGTTGAATTTAGTGCTGCAGATGTTATTTGTGAATCATGTATAAAACAACAACAGAATATAGAAATAATTTCAATAAACACAGAGTTCTGCTAAAAACAGAAGACATTATCAAAACTGAGTTTTGACTGGAACATGTTAAAGATGTTCCAACACAACTGCAGAGAAGCTCTTAAAGCACAATAAAGTGGGTGCTTTTCACATGAGCACTTTTCAAGTAAAGACTTAGAAAGAACTTCACTTCAGAGTTCTCGTCTGTCTCTGGTATCCTTTCTGCAAAAGCTTCAGATAGATGCCTCCAGCCAAATACAGTCATCATTTCAACATGCTATTATGCTGCTTTTAAAACCCTCCGGTGCTCAATTTAGTATGTCTACCCCTGTGTCGTACCTTACGTAAAAACTCCAGTCCTGTTTTAGAGGTTCTCTCACAATAAAAGCCAAACAAACATCTTTTATTGACTATAAAAGTCCCAGTTTGTTGCTGCAATGCAGGTAACTAAAAACAATGAGAAAGCTGTGTTGTTGTGAGAAGTTAAGGAACACAATTTGCATCCTCTGTGATTGTGGGATTTAGTCTTTAGGAAACAAACAATATTATAAATAGCTGCCTTACTCCTGAAAACGCTTAACTTAGGAAAGCAACAGGGACTTTTTCAAGCTTGACTGCAGCGTTCCGACATCTGCAGTGTTTCCACGTTCGACGCGAGATAAAATGCCGTGTGACTGGCTCTCTAGCTGTGCGTTTTGACTTTCACAAATGCCAAGTACACACTACAAAGTTCTGAGGGTGACGACTGAATTTAAATGCTGGTGTGAATCCTTTCCATTGTCATTCTGTGTGCACACACAATTCGCTCACTTCAGAAATTGCGATGGTTGACAGAGTAATAACATTTCTGCAGATGCAACAAAAGACATGGATGCCAAAACTATAATCTGCTTGATGTTAGCCATTGTTGATCGAGGTAATATTAGCAACCATTGTCAGAGGTGTACGGTGGATTCACTGCAGCGCTTCAAGCTGTAGGAATGCTGAAATGACTAGAAAATTGTTAACAGTGAGATGGTGGAAAACTGTGTGTTTTCAACAACTGAAATAAGTGCAGTTATGACTGCTGAATGTGAGAGAGTGTTGCTGTTATAATAAATATAATGCACTGCATTAGGGAGCGTTTAACTATCAACACTAGTTTGTGTGTAATTGTGAAACCGTTTCTAACACGTTTATCAGTACTTTTGTTCCCTGGCATTGAACCCATAACCTTTGTGATGCTGACACAACGCTCTACCAGTTGAGCTACAGGAACGACAGCCTTTCCTTGACCATGTGACTGAAGCCAAACCCAAGATGACCAAAGTGACCAATCAGAAGACCACGTTTAACCCCCACATGCAATATAAACAGCTCAGCCAATAGTCTTCAATTGCCCTGAACCATCAGTTCAGCTATAGGTTAGGCAAGGAAATGTAGTTGTAACAGCAATACATTCTATTTAGATTTCAGCCCAACGGAGGTGTTGGGTTTTGTTCATGTAGCTCAACTGGTAGCGCATTGTGTTAGCACCCCAAAGGTTGTGGGTTCGATCCTAAGGAATGCAAGTACTGACATAAATGTGTATCTTGACTTTGCTGTAAGTTGCTTTGGAAAAAAGCGACTGATAAATGTAGTTGTTGTTTCTGATGGTTTTGAGTTTAACTGCATGCTCTGGATTGTGATATATGGGTTACAACTAGAATGCAGCTATCATTATTGTAAATAACCAAACGCCGTGTGAGTGTTTGAAAGGAAAAGTGACAAGCCAGTTTGAACAATGAACACAAAAGGAAAGTGTTGCTAATACGCTTATCTAGAGTTTGTTTGCTTAGTATTTATTGTTTTCCCTGACACAAAATTTACCACTAGCTGCTAAACTCTGCCATGGAGTCTAAACACTCATTTATATTACAAATGGCCCCTTGTGACTGTCTCGTGATTATAATCTGATGCTATCGCTAATGTGTTCCTGTCGGTAATTACCCACAATGCTTTGCAGAAGTGTAAACTATCTTTGCAAATGAGACACCAACAAGGTCCTTCAATAGACAATCAACTGTCTTGTTTTGGAGCTTTGTTTGGCTTCTTTCTACAGTTTTATCTTTTTTAAACAAAATACCAGAGAGGAAAAGTCATTAAGTGATTCTGCACAAGACATTCATTTGTTCTTAACAATGAAATGGTCCTTTCCTGTCATTTCTCTCAGTGTTTGGTACATTGATTTGGGCTTCAGTGGTTGGCAGTGTGTGGGAAACGTCTTAGCATTGCTGTTTATTTATGGTTTCCCGTCAACACTCTGACCTGTAGCCATGAGGCTGAGGGAGTTTAACCTGCCGGGGCTGTTTAGCTTACACTAGTGCTTTTGATTTGACTGCATAAGCTGTTGAATCCTTTGATTCGATCACCTCTCCCACACCAACCAACA
The DNA here is from genome assembly GCA_036877545.1 of Yasuhikotakia modesta. Taxonomy (NCBI): domain Eukaryota; kingdom Metazoa; phylum Chordata; class Actinopteri; order Cypriniformes; family Botiidae; genus Yasuhikotakia; species Yasuhikotakia modesta. The sequence goes on along the minus strand of JBAJNP010009773.1, from coordinate 14,120 downwards.
TCTCTGTGTTCTCGCTCATCACAATGGAGAAAACACAGAGTGATAAATCCGTCTTTAATACGGGTGATACCCATTATTTGTGGAGGAGAAACATGCCCTCATCAGCCAGAGGAACAGGCGGTGTGTGGTTACCAGGCAGAATCTGAGGTTTGCCCTGCACAGAGCTCAGTATAAAGATTTAAACGGATGGATGTCTTTCTTAAGTTCTTTACATAAACGTTTTAAGTATCACTGATAGTGAACTGATCGCCCCTGTGAGACATTCGAGTGGCTTGTTCATCAGTGCAAAAGCTGATTGTCTTACACAGTTTTTGTTTAGTTTTGTTCTGTATTTATTTGAACACTCTCAAATGAAGTTTCCACCACAGGTCTATATTGTGGGTCACCACTGCATGACTTCAAACCAAAGCAGAACTTCTGTACAGGCAGCCCTATCGTCCCCTGTGGTAACGGTTTCAAAGGAAGGTATTTCCTCAAAGCTTTTACCACGCTGCCTCTGGCAAAGCATGACTCGGTTTATCCCAAACTAACCTGTCCACCGTGTCACCATGAGTTAAAACTCCACACAAGCTCTTGGAGTTTTTGCGTGTGAAACTTTTCCCTCTGGCCTCTGCAATCTAATTTCCATCACAAGTGAGACATGAAACATCGTAATTTAGCTTCAGTTATTGTTGTTTTTGGCCTCGGTGGCTTTAATTTGCAGACGCTGTATTCCAGGGAGTTTTCCTGTATGCCAATAAATGCATCTTTTAAGCTCCTTTTGTGAAGAATGTGGAAGGTAAAATAAAGAATAATCTTTTGAATTGTATTGCCTTTGATAGTCATTATAACCTAAGAAATGATTAAATTGTTATGTGCTGAAATTTGCTTTTATGGTTTAATGTGGTTTGCTGATGAATTCTGTGGTGTTGACAACATGAATGTCACTGAAGGGTGTTGAAGTAACAGCTTCGATTTAAAAATGAAAAAATCTGTTGAACTCAACAAAGCAAATTGTTATCAACAATCCTTGTTTGTTTGTTTCTGAACACGATCTCATGCCAGCAAAACTTTGATTAAAACGCAGCGACTCGGACGAGCGTGTTGTTAAAATATCTGCTGAAATATATTTGAGAAGAATCTGTTTCACTAGCACACTTTGTGAGGGACGTGTGCATAAAAATCTGTTTCCAACAACTTCTAACTAAATGGTTTGTGCATAAATGGCAATGAATGTAGTGCTGTGATGACACGAGATTGCATCATACACTTTGATATTGCCAGCTGACTCACGTAACACACATGTACTGTAAATGCCAGGGCAAGCTTCAATATATCCATCTGTAATCCTGAAAGGCACTAGATAAAGTTCAGTGGCGTGCAAGCTGCACTTGTATCTTCAGTCTCAACATTGGGTGACATTATCAGATGTAATTACACAGATCTGAGTGCTACAAATCAGCCACGTAAGAGAAGAAAAGAGAAGAAAGAGAAGAACATAAGAGAAGAAACAGGGACTGTGTGACTCACACCTCATTCTTCAGCCTTCCTGTAGCTCAACTGGTAGAGCATTGCGTTAACACCACAAAGGTTGTGGGTTCGATCCCAGGGGAAGGTAAGTCCTGATAAAAATATGTGTACCTTGAATTCACTGTAAGTCGCTTTGGATCAGTGATGCCATTTTGTCAACATACAGCCGCTTGTTTTTATGCATTAATACGGACACCAGTTCATGATTTATAATGTTAATAATAATGAAGTTTCATAAATAAAGTTTATTGTAAGCAGTTTTGTATTAACTTTAAGACATCTGTATGTCTGTATGTCACTAGGACTGTTCACACTGATGTTTGTGGGTCAACCCTTACGAAAACTAATGTGTTTTTATAGTAAAGTAAGGGTGGGTAAAATGTGGCCTTTCTTCACAGTAAAAATCCAGTGATGTCTGTTGCAAGGGCCTTTTATTGTCTATGTGGGCATCATTATGTCATGATCTGGAATGTGTTTGTTCCTCAGATTATCAGCTTCCTGACGGAACGTCTCATTTTCTGAGGTGTTTTCATTAAACATTTGAATCATTCGGTGCTGTACCGATTACCATTTATATAACCATAGTTTTACTATGAATGCCATGGTTAAATTAATGTATACATACAAATATTTACACTGTTTTACTTTGTGATTACTAAAATCACTTATCCTGCTTTAACAGTATCAAGACATTAACAGTATCAAGACCTGCTTTAACAGTAACAAGACATTATTCCTGCTGAAATTTAAGTGTAGAAACAATATCACATCCACGGACTCCCCTTCTGCAGTTAAACATGGTTTCTGTGTAAACTCAAAGTCATTGTCCATTTAACAGCATTTTATTGTAAGACAAATGTTTATTAAGAGACCATAATGATGCCATTGGCTTGTTCCTGCAAACGGCTGATTAGCATTTTAATCATTTATGTTTTCTGTTGAGTCAATCCTTTCCTGAATCAATGCCTGGATATTGTTTCAAAACTTTTAAACTGGCTCAGATGAGACAATATGTCTCACAGTTTCTCCTTCAAAGAGATTTTCATCCTGCTAGACGCTTCTGCTTTCATCATCTCACAGCCACAATCATCCATCGACCCTCAACATGAGACCCTCTGCCTAATGAATGCTGATGCTGAACTGGTTTGTGGATGGGATAAGTTCTTTTAATGTATTAGATGTACTTCTAAACAGACAGTTTTTTCAGGATAAAAGTTTATGTACCTCCTGTGAAGTTCACAGTTGTAATTGTCATTTTCACAGCTGTGAAGCTTTAGTTAACTTCATCTGCGCACAGGCCTGTTATTGTGGAATTATTGAGTTCACATTTATATTAACATGCTGTGTTTGGTTGTTTTCTGTGTCAGTCAGGCTGTAGTGAGATCTTCAGCCTGACAACAGAAGGGCTGGACTCTGTAGCGCCTTTCATTGGCCAGCCAAGCGGCTTTCTGATGTGTGAAGTGACCAATCAGATTCATTTTGTTATGGTCATGCTCAGAGAAGTGCTAATGTAAACAGTTGTAAATGCAACAATGTTCTTCATCCACGATGGCGTGAGGGCATCACGCCAGCTTTGTTTCAGTTGGACCATTAGGAGTGTGACACACACGTTTCCCAGAAATCCTGTCGAATTCAACCAACCAGATGTCGACTTTGAAACTTCTGAAGTATTTTTGATTTGTATGCCTCATGCCTCAGATGTTCAGCCAACTGTGTGTGGGTGTGTCCTCAGAGGCTGAGACTAGCAAAGCTAATGGCCAGAATAAGCTGCCAAGTCCATCTGAGTTTATCATCCAAAGTTTAGTTAAACCAGCGCTGTATGCAGCATTGATTTTGCAGGTCTTTTATTAAAATGATTAGATTTTGTTCTGCATTTCAGGTATCATGATAAAAAAAATGTTCATATATAAGTCTGTCAGAAAGCAGTCTGTGAAAATAGCAGCTCCTAGTTTTGCATGCTGCACTCCAAATGAACAAAACACTGAAGAACTGGAACCATGAATCTGAATGAATCATGAATATTTTTGTTAGCCGCAGCTTCGACAGAAAGCAGGAAAGGTGGTTGACACATTTGTCGGTTTTCGTCCTTGTACTACAAATAAACTCAAGAAAGAAGTGAAAGTTGTGAAACTGCAAAACTCGACTGAAGACGTCTCCTCTGGCCTCGCTGCGGCTTTACCTTTTAGCCATTATCTGAAAACAAGTCCCATCAAATATCTACTGAAACTTTTAAAGAAAGAAATCCATACAGAATGAAGCCATGCTGCTACAGTGGAGAAATATGCCATCCACGTACTGTACCGTGTTCAGCTACAGTAATCATTTAAATCACAACAAGTTATGAATAATATGCCGACTGAACACAAAAACGCAAGCTAGCCGGGTGAACTGTTTTTTCTTTCTTCTTGTGGCGCTTCTTGCTTTTTGTTTGTTTGTTTTCATTTTTCTTTATTAATTTACTTTTTCTGGCTTTGTGCCAAACAAGATTTTAACAACAAGCCCATTACAGCTGTGTGCGTTCTGTCCTCTGAACTGTGAAATAAAATGGATTCAGTTCACAAGAAGTCCTGGGATGAAAAATTAAACATTTACCATAGCAACACACTTCATTTGGCTCCCAAAATGGTCTGTGGGGACTTCTGAGGGTGCAGACAGTGTTTCTCTCTCTGAGAAAGTTCCCTTACATAAACCTAAACAAGAGTCTGCAGTGTCTTAGATAGCAGCGGATATTTGCATACTGATGTAAGTGTGCTGCAGGTGAGCCTATTTAACAATCACACTGTTAATCACACTGAAGGGCTCTTTCAATCACGTCTTTCTGCTGTGTTTTTTATGGCATGTTACAGTTTTTGAACTCCAGCTCTAGCAGAAGAATCTTTCACCATTATGACCTTCATGTGAACAGCTAGCATCACAGAAGAGTGATTTAGCAGGCAGGACATGTATAAGAGGCTTTGACTTTGTGCCATGAATACATACATTCATCTCCGCTTGTGTGGATCTTTGTATCAACACAACAATGATATGCTAAACAGGAGTTGGAACAGTAAGTGTTGCTAGGTTTCATTGTTTTACACTAGTTGCTAACGAAACATGATATAATGGAAACACAAGCATTGGTAGAAAATGCTGGTTAGTTATTTTTCTTCGGTTCTCGTATGATCTGGGTGAAACATGGCTTTTCCATTTTCATCATGCTAGACGTTTCTGCTTTCATCCACTCACAGCCACAATCATCCATCGACCCTCGGCATGAGACCCTCTGCCTAATGAATGCTGATGCTGAACTGATTTGTGGATGGGATAAGTTAATTTTAGATCTCTGTCAGGGTCTCTCATATTCCTGATTGTCCTGATACATCACTTCCTGTCTCTGACAATGTTCCACCCTGAGAGGGAAAATGAGATGGGCTGAAATACCTGCAGGCCTCATTGCAAACTGTTCATATCCCTGCATGTTTCTTGCTTCCCATTGGTTTCTCAGTTTTGCTATATTCAGCCGCTCAAAGACACCACAACTGCATGTTTCCAGTATTCCTAGAAATTACTCACAATCAGCTTGAACTGAAGCTTTTCGGCCACTCCAACGTCACGACCAGGTAAAAGCGTGTAGTCTGCTCTGGGTACTTGAGTGACTAGTGTGCACCAATCTCCATCTAGTGTGTACTCTAAACAAACCTCCAAAATAAAGTAAAAACATGACGTGACTGAAGCAGGGACGCTGCAGTGAAGCACTCTTAGCCGCCACTGTAACACAAACAATGGCCACAAACATTTGTTCTCTGTATTTTCTCTGCATTTTCTGATTAAAGCTGCTTTGAAATGAAGTGTATTGTGAAAAACACTATATAAATAAATGTCAAAACCTCTGTTCTGAAAGAAAATGTGTGTTCACTGAACTGAAGTTTTCAGCCGTAAAATCACATTTAGTAAAATCACATCGACATTTTGGAAAACTTTCATTTAGGAGACACTGAGCTGCAGGCTTGACTCAGGAATTATTATATTTCCACATCATTTAACTTGTATATAATGAACATAAAGGAACTGCATGTTACACAACAAAAGATCAACAGAATTAACTAATAGTAACTGTATGAGAATTTATATAAACTATTTATTTGTGGTTTAATCTAAATGAATCTTAATTTAATCCAATCAGTTCTTTACATTTGAATCAAACTATTTCACATGGAGTTTGGGTAACGCTTTACAATAAACTTTCATTTGTAGACATGTAACACAGTTACAGACGGCTGCACCATCTTCACAGCAAACTGAATTACTTATAAGAAAACAGTCATCAAAAAGCGCATGCAGCTGCACAAGTCCTTTGCATGCATGGTGACGTGTTGCTGTGATGATGGACGCATGCGCGCAGCGCCGGCGTGTTCTGCATCTGTAATCTGTGTTCTGCTGTAAAGAACGCAGTTGATGTACACACAGCATTGTAATGGAAGGTGATTAATCGCACAGATTGCTCAGTAAGCGTTCTGTGCTTATGCACAAATGTACTTATCGCATGCAGCGGTTGAACTGAGAAAGGCAAGCAAAGATTTATCTACAGAGCTGTAATTGTGTGCATGCGATTGCAGGACGAGGAGAGAGAGAGAAAATGATGCTCAGGTTTGTCTGTGAAACGGCAAAGCATCACTACCACAGAACAACTGCTGCCTTGATCAATGGCCGGATTTGATCTGCTACTGTAACACAGCATTGAGTTAATATTCCTCAAAAGTTCTTGTTTTGTTGTTTGCAGAACATTGTACCTGCCGTGTGCTTTTATGCGTAACGTTTGCGCTTTATAACAGAAATGAAAGATTATATGCTCTTCATTCAGCATGTGAGATGTAGCTACAGTGAGAAGACGACTAAACTGCGCTTGTGCTTCTTGCTTGCATTTGTTTACATTCTGAATTATGATTACAAGCTTCTGCAATCGTGAATGTTAATTAATCTGAGTGAATCAGAAAGACACTTTGGTTATGGTAGCTCCTCTTAATTTGGCATCCCTTAAAAACACACACACACACACACACACACACCATACATCTTCAGATTAGCGGAGAGCAATTTTCATTAAGTGTGGTCCACTGAGGGTAACACACAAAGTAAATGTAGACAGAGGTCACCGGTGTCTGCGGAGGAGGGGGGGTGATGCACGGTTACCAAGGTGCACTGAACACTATTTCATTAAATGATAAGCTTTCATATGAACTGTTTAATTTTCTTTGACTTATTGCTATTAGCAATTCTGTGATAAAAAAATGAAGATAAAGGGTAACAGAGGGACAGAAGCAGCGTAACAGAATAATACAGATGGAGCATATATGCTATTGTGCTACATCTGATCCGTAACTGTGCTAATTTATCAAACCCAGGCAAACAGTTCAAACATCAGCACGTCTTTGGAAGTCCTGGGTTCAGTAAAACATGTTGAATACAAGCCTCGTGTGAACTGTGCATCTTTTTCTTCCATTTCAATTTAATTTCTTCTCATAATTGTTTTTATGTTTCAGTTAAACGTTTATATTTAAAAAGCCTTGAACCTCAGAATTTGTATCTCACAAAGATGAACTACAAACTTTGTCCGGTATCAAGTGTTAATGCAGAGAACCGCATCAGCTGTGGGCCACACACGCGCCGCATCACGTGCTGCAGTAAACTGGTGCTGCGTGGGCTGGTGATCAGTAATGGTACTTTAGGCCACAACAAATGCTGCTCCTAATGGGCCATTATAGACCTATGGATCGTCATGCGTAACTGCAGTCAGTGTCTGCAGCTCAAGGGATTGATGGGATTGCTTTAAAACCTGGAGCTTAGACACACTCAAACACGAGTCAATGATCGTGACATCACCGGCCTTTACTCTGAGTAACTCACAGGGTGGAACAATTGTGTCTTTAAAACCAGCAAACCCACAAAACAAACCGAACAACAGACCAGATCGCACCGTATGCGGCGATACGGGCAGCTAGTCAACTGCTAGGCTACAGTACATTATTGTGAAAAGGACCATAAAAGGAAATCATGTTTTTTTTAACAGGACAGGGTCAAAAACTTCATGTCACGTGCACCAATGTAAATTTCAGCTAAGTAGGTTAGAAAGATTTTCCAGGCATTTAAAAAAATGCATTTGTTCTGTTTCGTAGATGGAATCCCTTTAAAACACATAAAGCGGCGATAAGGTGACATGCAATTTCACATACAATAAAAACCAAATGGCAAAGGTTCCAGGAAATTGTTGTGTGACAGATTGTTGCTAAGAGGCAAACAGCCTTGTATTACAACACATAATGTTACAAGCTCACACACGGCCCGGCACTGTTTGTCATCTCACTGCTGTTTGTGAATCAAAGCTTTCTGGGCTCATCTGGAGGATATATGCTGAGCAAAGCCCAACTTCAAACAAGCCATACGACTTCAGAGACCGAAACCAAAAACGCTCCGAAAAGCTCAAAATGCGCTCATATAGAAACAATCCTGGGATGTGTGCTGGTTGGTCAGAACTATTCATGTAAAATCTTCATTTATAGATAGGTTTGCACTCACAACTGAAATATATGATGGCAGCCCTATAATAATTACCAGAATCAGTGTAAATTGATTTGATAATTGGTTTCCCAACATTTAGAGATTGTGAAGACATTTGTGGAGCGCTATGTTTGGCCGTACATACAGGCTTCTGTAGAATGGAGCTGGCTTGGGGATTAATATGCTAATTATTGCGCCTGTCGCGTTTTTTTGTGTGAGAATCTCATAAGCATGTGCATATAAAACCTCTTCATTATGCACCGGTGTGTTATGGAGGTGAAAAGTGAAAATCTGTTGCTCAGGTTTTTAGCTTTCAGCCGTGTTCACACTGTCACACTCGCCTAGACTATTAAACTCTATAATCAGATAAATTCACCATGAACTACTTCAAATGAAACGAAATCTCTCTCTTGAATCTGACTCGTGTAAAAGAACAGAATGTGTGCCAGTAATTACAGTGCAGATCAACTGTTTCAAATGTGCTGAAAAGCGAAAAAAGGATCAAAATGGAACAAATGTTTAAAATGAAGTATAACATGAAGACAATAAGAGGCTGAGCATGAATGTGATTTAAGATAAATGTGACTTGTCCTGGAGCAGCCCAAGGATTGTAAGCCAACATCTGCAATTCACTTCTGATCAGTTTTAAAACAGTCGCTAAAGATTGATGTGAATCATACACAAACTCTTTATAAGTGATCTCACACACGATGTGATGTCATTTACAAGCATTTATAAATATTGATGATGTCTGAAATCATCTCCAAATGTCACACAGCAACTAATCTAGACATGGCGTACAATTGGTCCTTATAAATAATGCATGCGCTCACTAATGAGGGCATCGCAAGACTCTCCTGCAAAATGGAGCCCACATTCAACGTTCCACTCTGTGTCATTTTGGGTTCGTCAGACCCTATATTTGCTCCCTTTTTATATGTCGTGCAGTAATGCAGTTGACCTAGGGTAGCTGTATGCAATAGCATTAGCTTTGGTAAGTGCATTTTGGCAAGGCAGATGTTGTGCATTAAAATACCATTGAGAACGTGAGGTAAATGAATGCAAATGCAGATGTTAATACTTCATTTACAGGCTGACTAATAAAAAACTTGGCACCATGAAAATTGTGTTCAGTCAGCCAATCAGATTGTAGTGTGGGGCTAAAATGTAAACAAATTTAGCACAAAATGCTTTTATTAATGCTGTCATTATTGTGGAGAATGCTGCTGCAAATGAACAAAATACAGTGCCGTGATATTTGTATACTGTAACAGCATGTGTTGAATTAATCTCCAGTCCAGTTAAGCTATTATGCAGCTGTATTGTTACGCTTGCAAACATTGTTTTGAAAAAACATGCAAGAAATTGACTAAATTGAACTAATGGATTCAATTTGAATGCATGATATACAAACAGCATCTCTTGAAATGACTGCAGTCTGATTAATGTATCTCTTTACACTCACCTAAAAATACAGCCGCAGGACCAATTACCCTTCATTTGGCACCTGGGAGGACTGAACGCCAGCCAACAGCCGCTCTTCACGCCATGCTGAGAACAAGCTGAGCCATCAGTCACAAACCGCCACTCGCCCACCAACCGCGCACAAAAATACGAATACAGATGTTTTCTGGATATCTGCAGATATCACTTCAGGTTTTCAGCGGCTGTGACTTATGACCAAGATCTATTCATCCACCCGAGATAAGAGGACAGCAGCCGTTTTCTATTTCCTTTTAGGACATAGTGATTTATTTCTGAAACAACAACAAGTGTGCCGTGGGAGAAGATGAAGCCGTTGTATTTCTGCTGGTAATTAACATTAACTGGTCATTAGTGACTCTAAAACTAATGCAGTGCTGTTGCTATATATTACATAAGTCAGAAATGTCACCTCTGAAATAAAATGATTCATTATGTAAATGCAGCTGCTGTGTTGTGCTTCAGAGTAACACGCTGACACATTTGTACGAACAGGTTTCCTGGTCAGTTCTTGTTTCTGCATCCTAACCTTTTTGTTCCATACATCATTTTCTATGATTATACTAATTATATCAAAATTATATTAGACCCCCAAAACATTACAAATAAAATGATGATCACTGATGATGAAAATGTTGAAACATGATGTCACATTCCAGGGCTCCAACAACAAATCAATAACAGTAATTTTATTATTATATACATTTATATTTTATTATTGTTGAAGTAATTTTAATGAAAACTGGTCTACAGTGAGTTTAAACCTCATTATTATTACTGTTTAAACTTTATAATGTATCTATATCACCATCTTTCATACAGAAACTGTGAGATGTTATCAGGACTGCAGATAATAGCCTGTTGAAGGGTTTTGCCACTGACACACACAGCTAATGCTATTGCTGACATATTCGCTCTTGTCCTGTCCGTGAGTGTAGAGTTGATTGACATAATTAGCTGTAATGTGATAATTGTTCATGAAAATCTGTCTAATGCCCTCTGACACCAGCTGTGGGCTTGCATGTCAATGAGGGCTTAAATCTTCCACAGCCTGTTTCCTGTTCTTACCGCTGTTGTTCCTGAAACGGCAGCCTGAGGACCGTCCGGCGGATTTCAAAAGGGCTACCAGGCTCATTTTCTCCAGCTTTACCATTACCAGCCATTCCTGCCCTAACAATGAGGCCTGAAAAAACAGCAGGAGGCAGGAGAGATTCTGTCGAAACAATCTGCTAGAGAGAATTGTGACATCCAGTTGCCAGTCCCTGTGAAATCTGGACAGCCTCATAATGAACCATGTGTTTATCTCAAGCTGCCTCAATATATGCCTGTGAGCTCATTAAAGGGCTCCGGTATACTCAGCTGCCATTGGTCAATTGCAGAATTTTTGAGATTTTTGGTGTCTATAGCAACCTTGTGTTTGACTTGTGTTGGAGCACGGCTGTGCTCATGTTTAGTGTATCTGCTCACACGTTTCTTTTGACATATCACTCATACATCTCATACCTCTTCAATGAAGACAAAAACATCTTTTGTAATGTGGGATTTCGTGCCTAAATTGAGTGGATCTAAGACCTCTGAGGAAAGAAAAATTTGGCACTGCATTGTAAGACTCTTGTAGCCGGTTTAAAATGATGAATGAGGATTAACCGAAGCAGAGCTGTGGCAAACCATTCATTACTGACTGGCTAGTTATTCACAAAGAAACACTGGCAACATCACTGGTGTGGTCTTTTTGGAAGCGTAGCCTGTTGAAGCCACTGCGGGGGAACTGTACCACCAACAACTGTGTCAAAACAGACCTTAATTGACACTTAACAGCCAAAGAAGAGTCTTTGAATCTGGCAGTATCAATATTTTGTTTGGGCAATCGTCTGCAGTGCGATGCTAAACTCTTCACAGGAGTAATGTTGGCCAGTGTCGTCTTAAGCAGACAGGGGAAGCCACAGGTTAGCTCTCCCGAATTACAGCAAAGTGCACACTTACGACCTCGCCGGCCGCCGCTATCTCTAAAGCTCAGTGTTTGTGTGTTTTTACGCACTCAGCTGGAATGAAACGCATCATTCTTGCTGTGTAACGTTAGCTTACCCTGTGAAGTTTAGGTATCTGCACTTCCACAGAGACTTTTTATTGCCTCACACACACTTACAGTGAGGAACGCAACCCCTGCACTGCTCTGATAAGCATATGATGAGGAGAAAACGTGAACATTCTCATTACTGAATTACTGCTGTCGCTCTTTTATTTAATGCCAGAAAGATTTGAGGACTCATCGTAGTTTCAGGTGTTGCCAAAAACAAAGTTCTCCATAATTCTTAAACAGATCCAGATTTTTCAGTGTTTTAAGTGACATTTGCCTTTGCCAAATTACCCACATGATATTAAAGTGACAATCTTATAGATTTGCCATGTGTGTTTTCCAACATATCAATGACTTTCTGTAGCTCAACTGGTAGTGTCTTGCGTTAGCAACACAAAGGTTGTGGGTTTGATCTCAGAGGGTGCAAGGTGAATATGCATTATATTCACTGTACGTTGCTTTGGATGAAAGTAAATGTAACGTGGTTGCTAAGGTGTTTTATATGCCTTACAGAGTGTGTTGCTATGCAGCCGTTCTGGGTGGTTGCTAGTGAATTGGAAAGAGGTTGCTAGAGCTTTTTTTATTGATTTGCTGTTTGATGTATGGAGTGATCTGGGTGGTTGCTAGGACACGAGTATGCGGTTGCTAACATGCCCTGTGCAGTTAACAGGGAGTTATAAAAGTTATTAGCATGTTTTTCACATTGCTGTAAATTTATGGGACGTCTTTCACGGCAACATCCTGCAATAACATTTTCCAGCACTGTTCGGTGTGAGGCAATGTTTTCATGTCCGAAGACCAAAAGAGTTACGAGACGAACCGTAATGCTAATGCTAAAGTTTGTGCTATTACAATAGTAGTGATGCTGCCTTAGCAATTGGCTGTACAGTGCATGTATGCTCTTGTTGCTGTGGCAACCAGACTATAATGTTCCTTCCTCATGACCTTCTTGGAGGAAATATATATATATATATATATATATATAGATAGATATAAATATATAAGACATTACAGTAAAAAAACATAAATGTAGGATTTAAATTTGATGTGTTTAAAATATCATTGGAAGGATTTCAACAATCAATATTGACGAGACATAAACTTTTTTACATTAAACTCTTAATGTATGAAGGAAACAGAGCAGAGTGACAGGGGACATGCATTAGTGATGAAGCATCAGTTAACCTGCAGTATAAACGTCTGATCATCACAGTTAATGACACATGTGCATCTTACAGAGCTGAGAGCTACAGCTGATGACATGATTCACAGATATCTGACAGGAAATGTCGTCTACAAACCACCAGACTGATAATATAAGTTCTTGTGAGGAAGAAATAATCACTGGATCTGCCAAAGTTTATGAGATTTGTGGAATCAAACCCCTAAACAGAAGTTGTTTGAGGCTCTTGGTAGGAAGTCAATTTTGATGTCTGAGAAATATTCTTTACATTTATGCATTTAGCAGATGCTTTTATCCAAAGCGACGTACAATTGAAGGAACAACAGGAACAGAGCACCAACTGAAAAAACAACAGTCCACAGCATGGTACCATTTTCCCTAGACTAGTATAGCATTTTTCCTAGACTAAGTAAACAAGTGCTGTTGTCCCACCCCACCTTTTTTTTATAGAGACAGTAGAGTGAGGTAAGGAAGAAAAGAGGAGGAAAAAGAGAGAAGTGTTAGTAGTAGTTGCATTTAATTGGGGAGGTATTGTCTAAAGAGGTGAGTTTTGTCTTTTCTTTTCTTGGGAGATGTCTTGTTTTTAAACATCTCTGATATTTCACCCTGAGAAACGCTTGTCAGCCCTGCTGGGTGACCGTCTACATCTCCTTCAGAGAGAGAACTTCACGAGACGCTCTACAGGTGCCCAGAAATACCCACACCAGATACGTGAGCATCAAGCACTGCTGTGGGCCAATGAGATGCATGATTAGAACATAAGATTGAAATTATTCAGGAACTCTTTAGGTCAAGAACTTTGTTTGGGAACAACCCAAAATGTGTGTTCCTGGTAGAGCATTGTGTTAGCAACACCAAGGTTGTGGGTTCAATCCCAGGGAACGCAAGTACTGATAAAAATGTGTGCCCTGAACTCTTTATAAGTTGCGTTGGATAAAAGTGTCTGTTAAATGTAAGACACAAAACATGTTGTTTTAAGTGTATGGAAGACCAAAGCGTATCACACTTATTAAATGTGCTAAATGCAAAACATATCACTTAAATATTGTATCCTTTCTATTTCTCTCTGGCTGGAGGAAATACAACATTACAGAGTCTGTTTTCATTATTCATTGGTTTCATCCCATGTTTTGACTGTGTTTGGTTATCCTTTATTTCACTGTCCTGAAATCAAAAGATTCTCTGTTCCTCACACACATTAACTACAGACTGGGGTTACTGTAGCCAGTGTGTTCATGTAGAAGCACTCTGTGGAGGCGCTTGTAACCATTTTCATGCATGACTCGGTTTGGATATTTACTCATATTTGATCAAAAATGTTCAAAAATAAAAAAA
>JBAJNP010009772.1:0-17522 GCA_036877545.1 Yasuhikotakia modesta | reverse complement strand
TGTCTGTCTGTCTGTCTGTCTGTCTGTCTGTCTGTCTGTCTGTCTATCTGTTTATCTGTCTATCTCACTGTCTGTCTATCTGTTTATCTGTCTGTCTGTCTGTCTGTCATATATAATGTATGTATACTGTAAAATGTATCATGCACAGAAAACAGAGACACAGAATGAACAGAGACGTTATCATCCAGTCATTTAACAGGCTACTAATGGAATGAGTGAAATGAAGTCATGCTTTCTAGAACAGTGTATTTATGCATGTGTGTGTAAGAGACTGTTGGGTGAGAGGCTCTGTCGAGCAGTGAGCACTGAACTGGTAACAGGAGGGCAGGCATATGGCCACGGGGGGTGAACGTGAGGGCTGATTCCACCTGCCATCTGTCACTGAAGCAGAACAGAACCAAAAGAGCAGATACAGATTTCAATAAACTAGATCAAACCGCTCTTCATAGTAGACGTATCACAGGCTGCATCTTATTATGCTGCCTACTAAGAAAGCTTTCTGTCAAGACATTTGAGAGACGAACATTCCCATAATGCATTGCAACAAGATTCTAAAAAAACAAATGCATGATGCCAGAAAAAAATATATTTTAAGGTATATCTATTCAGTAGTTAAAAATGTTCATTTTTATGTCATTTTTGTTTCGTTATGTACATTATTTGTTTGCACTGTTAGCTCAGAAGTGTACCATCACCAAGCCATTGACATAAGCTGTGAGTCTCGTGCACTTAGTGTGTTAAGTGCACTATTTGTGCACTACATCAGTTACTCATGCAGAGCAATCGGTTCCAAATCGGTCATTTGTGGGACTCTATTTTAGTTTGGATCCTGCCTTAGAAGACAGGTGCCTATGTAGGCAGCAGACAGCAGGGAAGCTCACTAGGTATTGGAACAAAGTCAATATCTTGCTGTAATTATGAATAATTTCATCTTTATTTTGTGTTTTTCCCCCCATGCGTTACTTAAACACTGGGGCATTAGGACGTGTGATAACGTCGCCCTCGCTGGATAACTGCAGAAGAGGTATTTTTAGTGCTGATGGGACGCCCACAATATTAATAAACATTCATCATCCTTTTCCTCAGAATTCTTGTTCTCTCTCTCTCTCTCTCTCTATCTCTCTTTCTTTTTCTTTCATTTTTCTGCCTGTCCATCTTATCCTTATGGATTTTTCCTAACCCAGTGAAGAGTGAATGTTTTCAGATCCTGAATATTCTCTCAACGTTGTCCAAATTATTCCTGCAGTAACATAAGTAGAACTTTCACAGCATCAAGCAATAGGAGGCACAAAATAAACTGTTTTAATATTTCATTTGTCTACTCATTTAGCCAAACCCCGACGACTCGGACTGAAGGATCCATCTGATTGACTTATAAAACGATTAACTTGTTTTCATGGATTTTTCAGGCATGGAAATCACAGTTTGAAAATTCTCAGATTGCCAAGTTTTCCTGGCAGGTTTTGGCTGTGCTAACAGCTTCATACAAACTCATGAATATGTTTCAACAATTCAACGCCATTTTAAAGCGTTTAACGTAGCAGAAGTAATTAAAAGCTTGTAATTAAAATACTAAAAATTGATGTTTCAAGTGCGCTGAATGGCAGAGTTAACCAGAAACATGTCAGAGGTTTTGAAGTTAATCTGATTGGTTGAATTCTGCAGGATGTCCGGGAGATGTGCATATGGAAACATGATGCTGAACAAAGGGAATTGTTATTGGTTACTTGAGTGGTTCCCAGCTTATAAAGATTCTTCTGCCATCAGTCTTAAGATGCGGCTACATAAAACTACAAGCGCAAAGACTCCACATCAGATCTTTATCAGTCTCGCTGGAGGTTTGCTGACTTTATATATGTTTGTCTTTTTTAGTTGAGCTGGATGATAAATTTAAACACTCACATTTTTCCCAGGAATATTAGACGTGGCCATGACGCATTTAGCACAGGACAGCATCTGTCTGCAGCAGAGCACATATCACTGTTTATTTTAGGAGAAACATCTCACCAGAAGCTCAGGAGAACAACCTCTCACACGTAATAAATCAGACGGTTTAAACAAACTTTGACAGACCTTTGACCAAAACCTGCAGTGCTCTGATCGCTGCTCTCCCGATGACAGATTGTTTTCCTGCTCCACAAATAATCTCAATTCTTTCCACCAAAACTTATTACATATTTTCATCTTGGCAATGATTGAAAAAAATGGCATCACAAACTCCAGAATCGGGCCTTTCTGACAGGCTCTAATAATATTGAATTATGGAGTTATTTCAACATATTACTTTGAGAGCAGTAATGCATTAATGTGTCTGTATGTGAGCGCTGATGGCAGGCAGCAGGACCCTGAGGCCAGGGTGTCCGACACATGCTGTGATGGAACGCTTTCACTACAATGAGTGTTAATCACCGGTCAGAGACGCTGATGAGAACTGTGATAGAACTGTGATGTAACACTGTGATGGTACTGTGCATCATTGTGATAGTATTGCTGTGCATCATTGTGAGGGTACTGTGATCATTGTGATAGTATTGCTGTGCATCATTGTGATGGTACTGTGATCATTGTGATAGTATTGCTGTGCATCATTGTGATGGTACTGTGATCATTGTGATAGTATTGCTGTGCATCATTGTGATGGTACTGTGCATCATTGCGATAGTATTGCTGTGCATCATTGTGATGGCACTGTGCATCATTGTGATAGTATTGCTGTGCATCATTGTGATGGTACTGTGATCATTGTGATAGTATTGCTGTGCATGTTCTAAGAACGTTTTCTGTCCGTTGGGTTAACAACAATTACCTCATTTAAGGACAAATACTTTTCTAGTACTAAAAAAACTAATAAAATACTAGTTTTACTAGTTCTACTCTCTGGTCTGATCTACACACTATTACTATCACCAGCTCTGACCTGTGAATGTGTTTACAGGTGGTGATGTCACAGCTGTTCCTGCGGTGGGGGGGCTGGACTCTGAGGTCAGTTGAGGTGGGGGGGTTGTTACTGGTACCAGTGTAACTGCTGGTGTTGGAACTGGGAATGAAGCACAAGAAGCCCTAAGAAAACACGGAAGTTTGTGGCTCGTCTGACAAAATTCAGATCTAATATGATCAAAGCTGACGTGTGCAAGTCTCTCTTAAAACACTTTCTGTATCGCTGCTTAAAATGCAGAGCGCCGGAGTAACTTCTGAGTGAAGACTGTAGAATAAACGCGAGTGTGTGTGTAAGTCACAGAATATTTTATGTTATTGTTTTGTTGTGTATTATTATTGTATTAATTGTGAAATGTCATTTTTGTTATAGGTGCAGTTTAAGCAAGAGATGGCTGTGAGTAACTGCCCTGTTTCCCTCTAATATGCAAAGAAAATACTAAATAATAAGTACAAAAAATGTTAATACAAAATTATGCAAAATATGCTGTCATATTGGAAATGATAAATGAGAAAGTTCCTCATGTTACCCATCATTAGTAAAATGTTAATTTTGGACTTTCAGAGCCGTTTTACACACTACAATCTTTAAACTTTAATTCCTGTGTTTTTCTCTAAGGACCCGTCATCACCTCCAACAAAACCAGCATTGCATCTCCCATAACCTTCAGAGAACCCGCACGCATCACAACCCAACATCACATGAAACATTTATGATGTTGATGAAAGATGAAAACTGTGGAAAAATGCATCGCGCCGTCAGAATTCACGGCGACGGATAATAACCACGTCTTGTTAACCGCATGAACCCGAGAGGCCAGAAGAAGAGCGATGGCCACAGAACCGAACCACACATGCAACGACCACTGAGGTCCATTAACACTTACTGCCAGATGTCCCGGACGCCTCACCTGCGAGAGAGAAAGAGGAGATTGGAAGCGTTGGGAAAATGAAACAAACGAGAGTTTACTCATTTATTTTTGAAAACACCCAGTTGGTTTTATTTATTTATCTGTCAGTCTAGAAGCTTCTATCAGCACATCTTAAAAAAAAATACAGAAACCTGCCTCAATTTTTGCAGGCGGCAAACGTACAGTAGAAATGAGGGTGGTGTATGTGTTTATGTACAGCTCTTTTATTCAGTATCTCCGTCTTAGTTTCTGAAAAACAGCTAAAGTTTACATGAAAGAGTTGTGCTATTCTACCTTGGCGAGTGCCCTAGTTTTTTACAGTGTACGTAAATCACAGAAGCTGCTTAGGTGTGTGTGTGTGTGTACAAGCAGCAGGTGAACAATACATACAGATATTTGGAGATCCGTTCGGGGTGGGCAGATAGGATCCGGGCTTCCAGGATTTGGCTTTAAAGCCCCTCTCGCAGGCTGAGCAGTCCTGTCCCGTGGTGTTGTGCTCGCAGTCGCACTGAAGGGTTCCGTCGCGCAGAGAGCACTGGCCGGCGTGGAGGTTACATTTACACCTGTGAACATGAGAAACACTCGGCAATTAGCAAGCTAGTTACACCACCATGATTCCCCTCTGGGTACAGTTGCCTTCTTTAATTGTAAGGGTCACCTAATGAGGCTCATTAGCTTGTCTTAGGAAATCATTGAGGTTAATTATTCCAGCTAAGTGCCGGAGCTGTGGGGAATCCTGTAGAGCCTCTGGAAAAACTGATTTCCTGCACGAAAAGGTAAATTCTTAGCCATCAGAACACATGTTGTGTTTAATGTACAGCTGTGTTTTTAACATTTTGTTTTGTTTTTAGCTTCGGACCGATGAGGTTTGTGGGCAGAGCAACCATTGCACAACGCAACAGAAACCGAACAACCAATACAATATGCTGTCACTCAAGAGTCAATGCAGCGCATCAAACTGTCCTTAAAGGTCAGTCCACTTTCTAATGATTAACAATTTCATTTCTGAATCAAAATTCATTTTAATATAAAACAATTTTTAATATTGTTTTCTAAACCACTCATATATTATATTAATATATAATATACACTAATGTAATATATGTTTCAAGCGTGTTCAAGACATTTATTAGTATATACATTAGTATTTTGTGTAAAAATGCAAAGACATGTTTCACTTGCTGCTTTGACGGCACATTTTGTTCTGCCACTGTGTCCGGGAACTTTTACATCCGCTCTGCTAGAGATTAGTTGGATAATACAGTTATATTTACATTGCAAGCCATAACTAATCCCTCATTATTAACAAAAACCGTCTCATGTTTAGCAAACACGATACAGGCTTTACTGGTCTGTTGTACAGCAGAAGAGAATTTGCTTCTCTTGTCTCTGATGTTTGAGATAAACTCTCAGATCTGTGAGGACAGTAAACAGAGTCCGTCTGCTCCACTCCAAATATAGCAGCTGTTTACTGGCCGGATGGGGAGACTGGGGGGGTTTTGTGGGGAATATAGGGTGAGTAATGATTACTGCTAGTAATGAGAAAAAAATAGCTGTGATGGCATCGTCTCTCCTTATCATGGCCTTATAAAAAAAACCAGAGCCTAATAATGTGTCACATCCCTGCTGTAAGTTTCTGAGGAATGCTATAACTATCTGCTGAGACTGCTGAGAGTTTACCAGCAGCTGAGATTAAAGGCCCGTAAAGGAGTTAGTTGGGTTAGTAGGGTAGGTAAAGCAGGTTAGTATGGAAATCACACGTTTTTCAATTACATTTTTCCTAATCAAATAAGTGTGTAAATCCCAAAACGTTTTTTCCTCACTCGAGCAAACAGCCATTTGCATGAAATATTTATGAAGCTGACCTATTTCCATACGGACATCCCATAACCAACCCTGTGTGTCCGTATAATGAGGTCACACCTCACGGTGGCCGTCTGAAGACTCAAATGAAAGAGATGCCGGCTAAACATGCCAAACGCTGGAGAAACGCTGTCATGCCTCGCTAGACTGCTGTCACGCTATTCCAAGAGAACAATTTTAGGTTGCAAGTAGGTTTTCCTTGCTTTTCCATTAAGAAAAAGGTTAGAAATGTTATTGTGAATGTTGCAGGAACGTTTAAAATTGTCCAGTTTCTCGATGTTGTTTTTACGTTATGCTTTTGATAAATATCATGCATACCATTAAAATACAGTTTTTCTAATGTTACTGCAAGAATGTTTTGTATAGCTTTCTGAGAACGTTTAGAGAATGTTAACCAATTATTAACATGATAGGAAGTTCTAAAAGTTTCTAAAATGTTTTTGTAGTACAATGATAATTTTATCATTTCATCATCATCGTCTGACTTCATAAGTTTGTAAAGGTTTATTTGTGATTTATTCTTTGCATTGTGTAGGACAGTCAAGAGCGGGCAGAAAAGTAGAGACACAGGACTGGGATGTGACGCAAGCCAGACTCGAACCCAGGTCCCTGCACACTACAGCTGCACCACAACAGCTGTGGCAGCCTCTCGTTCCCGACATGTGAAGCATCGCAGACGGTGGAGAGTCAGTGACAGACGGAGAGCGACTTTTACTCGATTTCATTTATTTTAATTAAATGCTGTGGAGCTGAAGGACACAGCTTGACTGTGTTCCACTAACTTCTGAGGGCCTTTAAGCCATAATTAAAACCTAATGTCAACCGAATGTCTTACAAACTCTTTCATTTCACTGTTTCTCCAAGACCAAGTGTCCATCAAGCGCCTATCCAGATGAATTAATCAGCGCTTCAGAGCAGAGATCTTTGCTGTAGGCGAGACCTCTTAGCGTTCGAGAGGCTAAGCAGCGTTCCAGGACTCCGGTGGACGTTAATCAATTACAGCCCAGCGTGGGCTCTTATCAATTTCTGACCCAAATCCAGGGTGTGAAACTCAAAATCTTCTTAGCAGCACATGCACAGATTAGTATTTGGACCCGTCCTGTGAGAAGCAGTGAGATTCGGATGAGATGGAATTTGTGTTTCCCAGCTAACATGGAACGTTCTCAGAATGTTAGCTAATAATGTTATATTATTGTATATATCAAAACTTTATTCTATTATATATATTCAGTATTTAGGGAAACCTTTAAAAACGTTTGCATGATGTTCTTAAAGCCAAACAATGATGTTAAAAACTTTTAAGATAAGATTTTTGTTACTTAATGGAAACGTTCTTTTCTCATCTGTTTATTCTGCTTGTGTTTCATAATAGTTTGTGTTTTAATCTGCAGGCATATTTATGTCCCTAAGGGCTGATTTTTGTTAAACTAACATTTTTTGTTCATTATCTTCTATAAAAGTTACATTAAAACTAATGAAAAGTCAAAAGACAATTTATCTGTGTTAAACTTCTTGTTCCAAGTTCTACGTATTTGTGTTTATAAATATTTATAATTGCTACATTTGAAAAAGAAAAAAATAAGATGTTGCTTTTTACTTTATTTTGACTGTCTTTTAACTTATTCATTTATGTCACAATTTACAAATTGCACAATTTACAAAAGTTAACAGGAACATATAGTTGCTGCTCGGTTACCATGGAGACGACAGCATCAGTGAAGATCGTGAAAATGGAGGTGAGCGTTTATTGTGAAAATAATATTTTATTGTGAGCTGTAGCGTTTATTTTCGTGTAGCTGGAATACATATAATGTTACCTATCAATTTAAAATGTTGTGGTATAAATGTTATTTTAATCATCATAATTTCCAGCTCAGATTGTTCATCAAACAATATCATTACATCTGAGATCTTGTCTTCACAGCGTTGGCAGATTAGCGCAGCGCGGTTATGATACGCTGCAGTAACCCACCGTCCCGCGGTTGATGCTAGCTCCTGGGAAAAACAACGTTAAAAGAAATCTGGCTGATTTGACAGCTAAATAAATGCCTGCTGGCGTTTTGTAAATGTGCTCGGATAGCGAGTGTGAAAACAGAGAGCGATACGTGCGCTAGCTCGCAGATTGGTATGCATTTCTCGTCGTCATGAATATTCTAAATTATTGACACCTCACCAAAAAAAAGTGCTAAGTAGACAGTAAAGTCCTGTGATTAAAAACCAAGGACAGAGGGAATAATTTGTGCCACAGTTAAGGACATCTAAGGATAGGCCAAAGTTATTTTGCTGTTATTAAAACGCTGCCGTGACCGACGTTGTACCGAAAATCGACTGTGAGTTTAAAACTCCACTGCTTCTGATACAATGGGAGCTGCTGCCTGATTGGTCTTTATACGTACAGCTCACCCCCACCTAATTCTAATCCTAATCTTAGTTGGGAGAAAGAGGGGGATGTCATTTCACAATTTCGATATTACACCCATATCAGATTTAGCGATGCAGAAAAAATGAGGCGACTTCGCAGCAGGTTGCAGGAAAACAGCGGGGGGTGGAGAACCAGCAGGTTTTATTCTGGGGTGTGGGTGAGGTTTCTCTGCCCTGCACCTTGTGCCGATTCAGGGCAGCTATATGCAGCCACCACAGGGCTGGAGGCCCACTGGTGGGGACAGGAACAGATCTCATGGGCATGGCTGGTGCCAGGCTGTGCTGTTGGGCTGGGATCAAACCCCTTTCTGGCCATCTGTGGCTGAGGAACCAGGAATACGAGATAAACATACGGCCCTTAATGCTTAAGCACAGCAGAGGAACTCAAGAGGATGGGTACAGTAACTAATACACCGTTAATCTTCAGTGTATTCACAGAGTTTGAGTACTGTATTATATACTGTATACTGTATAAGTATGGGTGTAATATGTTGTTTACTTTAATAATACGTTTTTCATAAAAAATATAATTCTGTCATTTATTTAAAACATTACATTAACAACTTAAAAATATTGTTTTTGATATATAACATTAAAAAAGGTTACAATGTGTTAATGTTACTAAAATAATGTTTTGTCCTAACTTAACTAAGAGAACTTTCAGAGAATATTTGCCAACATCCTGAGAACGTTCCCTGTCAGCTGGTCAAGTCAAGCTTGTGTTGTCTTGTGGTCCCCATTAGCATCCAATAACAACTCATCAATCCTTATTTTACACGCAAAGTAAAATCTTGAAAACCTAATTTTCTGCCTCTAGAGTTTCTCACAAACGGTTTTCCTTTAACCTGCCGCTCTGAAGGTGATACGGTTCCGTTTCAATCCCACCCGCTACAGGAGAACATGCTAGAATTCCCAGCAGATTGATGTTAAAGAACGTTTATATCATTATGAGCGTTTATGCCTTAATGCAACATAACGGCTGCGTTTCTTTCAAGATTTGTTTAAAAGTCTGGTGCAAATAAGCTAAGCTTTCGTTCAGCGGAATAAATTGCAGGAGAACTAAACAAACACAGGCAGACAGATAAAAGGCTGCGGCTGGAGTCTGTTACTCTAAAGCAGCTGGAAGCTGCTGTTAATGGCCGCTTGATTTATTCCTCACGAGACGCACTGACTGTTTATTCTCATTTGCACAGAAGCGCTGCCAGGCTCATCATGAGACACTTAGGCAAACAAAAACGAATGGAGGAACGACAAGGACAATCGGTGCCCGGAGAGTCACCTCAGGCTGGCCGGGATTGGTCATTATCACCACTACTGGACTGACTTATTACCTCCATTTTGACTGATCCAAGCGGATTGAGGAAGAGCGCAGGAAGAGGACTGGTGAGAATGAGCGGCCGTTAGGGACTGTAATGTGTGTGGGCTTCAACTCGGCCTGTTCCAGAAAACAGCTTTATCAGCATCAGTGTGTGTTTGTTTGAATTTTCCTCTGTGATTTGATGAAGACTCATCCCTCTTTTATTTAATAGCCAATAGGCTTTACATCACAGCCAGGGAACATCATTAGCTACTTGATGATTGGTTGCGAATGATAGCGAGGGAGGGACGTTCTCATTTTAGAAGGTGTCTGATTGGATAAAAATCTGTGTGGTGCAGGATGAGTCATTTTGGCTGCATTTCAAATGCATGTATCTGCTAAAAGTACATTTTGTCAATGTTTAGCAAAACATTAGTGCTTTAAATTGTATAAATCACAGATTTAAATCACAGATCACAAAATAAAATCAGAGTTTTTAGGCTGTGAGGTGGTTTTACATTATCAGTCAAAAGTTTAGGGTCACTAGACTAAGATGTATACAGCTTAAATGTTTGCAATTAGTTTTGTAGACAATATTTATTTACAAGAAACAATTATTGAAATAATAAAATGATAAAGATGTTATTGAATTTAGAATTTAGTTTATTATTATTAAGAATATAGAATGTGTGAGAAAAACCTTTTGTCTGGTGGTGTATATAATAAACACAGACTTGCTTTACAGACAGCAGATACAAACTGAACATAACAGCCATCCCACCATAATATTCTGTTCAGTTTACACGCTGTTCAGGAAGAGAATATTGATTTATAAGAAACGGCATCACACAGGGTCTCAAATGTCCATAACTGGCTTCACATGCTCTGTTCCTTAGCTTAATCTTTCTCCAACAGTCTGAACGCTCTGACCTCCGCTAATGATGTCTGATTCAGGGTTTTATAGTGGTGCACCTTTTACCAAACGCTCTCACTCGCCAGATGCCCATTTCCGTATTCCCTATTATCGCTCTTCCGACCCCTTTTGGACCTTCGTGAAGTAGAGCTTCGGACAAAAAGGTCAGTCACACAAAAGCGGATCTGTCTGCTAAAAGGCAGTCATGGGGAGTTCATTTCTGAATGAGGTCTTTTCTTTCTTTATTTTTTTACCAGGGAACCGGCTAATGAAAAACGCCCTGCTGTTTCCCTCCAATTCCTGAGAGAGCTGCCCGCACAAAAGTAGAGATGAAGGGTGGCAGCAAACTGGAGGCTTCGTCATAACAGCCTTATTCCCGAGTCCTGAGGATCTGCAGCTAAAAGGTTGAAGAGATGAGGAAGAGGGGGCGCATCCCATGAGTCCCGCGGCCCTTCCTGTATCACAGCTACTGGCTGTTTCGCTCTGACTCGGAGACGACCTTGAAAGCTTTTGGCACCGGCCGCTCCTGTAAATTATTCACACAGGATGTAAGAAAGCGCTGCTCCTCCACGGAAAGGCTCCTCACATGCGGAAGCCCAGCAAAAGCTCCGTTGCATCACATGTGAAGGACGAGGATTAGCGACGCGGAAATGGAGAAGAAAACGCGGCTAAGCGAGTGGATAGCGGCTGCGCTGTCGCCGGTGCACATCAGAAAAAAGTTAAAGGAGTTTCACAGAGAAGGAATAAGGGTGGTCCCTTCATTATTAATTTCTCCCCCCCACAGAAACATCGCAATGGGGCCAATTATAGCCAGAATGTGACTCCATCGCCCACTGCGTCACTGCCCACAGAGAACCAGCCTCCAGACAGTCACATGACACAGAAAACAGGGAAATGTAGACACACGCTTTAGATCACAAATCAAACTGGCTGATTTCATGCTAATTCATGACGCTAATTGCTTTAATGACACTAAACTTCCAGCCAGATAAAGCTCACAACTGTACGTTACACTCAAATGATCAATTTATCTGATTAAATGAACACACTATATTTTTATAGCCTCAATTTGACTGAAAGAATTAATGCATTTTAAATGCAAAGTGCAGTTTAAACACTTACAGTATAAAAACACTTTTGGTGTTGATGATGTGTGTGCGGGCAGAGAAGAGAATTTAATGAACTATGTGTTTCGTTGCAGGAGAGATTGGACCGAACCGGAACTTCAGGCTGGGGTGGCATTGATGCAGTCCTCAGACAGAACGGCCGGATGAAATTTTGATGAGCTCTGGTGTTCTGATGAAAAATTCTGTTTGCCTTCCTGGGACACCCCCTTTATTCCGAGCCCCCGGGGTGTGGATCTGGGCAGCGGAGATATTTACGCCTGCGGTGGTACTTTTAAGGAGGCCTGACGACCTTAATAGAATTTCAACGATTCCCTTATGATTGAAAAATCAGCGGTGAATAGTTTTGTGTTTTTCTTCCCACCTGCCTGATACACAGTTTTAGGTTGTGAGAATATTTCCCTAAAGTTCAAAATGTCCAGGTTGTTAGCTGTTGCGTTAACATTGTTGCTTGGCTATAAGAACATTTATGAAACATTTTTTAATTCTATAAAGTTTTAAAACGTTCCATTAACAACTTTAAAAATACAAGTTTAATATTATAATGTTAATAATATGTTACTGTGGGATCATTTTAATAACTTTGAGAGAACTTTTATAGAACAATAGCCAACATTCTATCAATGTTTCCTGTTAGCTGCGTAACCTATTTGGAAATATTGCCATAAGCATTGCTTTCTATAATTACACGACACGCTTTTTATCTAGTGTTTGTTTTGCCCTTTAAATAAGATTTTTATGCATGTACGCAATAAATGCGTCCTGCCAGGTGCACCCACTGCTGTAATGCGGCACTGAGCAGTAAAGATAAACGATTAAATAAAGTGAAACCAGGCCTTCATCTGTGAAGTGACAGAGCAGAAGACGATTAGTTCCTCCTAACAAGCAAACACAACAATCTGTCATTTGAAGACACCGTTTTATCTGCTGTCGTAATGAGGTTACATACGCTGAACTTTACACAATTAACTCTTTTCTGCAGCAGGGTTGTCAACATACAGACGTGATCTGAGCCTCGCAGGACATACAGCAGAAACAGACAGCGATTACTGCATAATTCCACATCATTCTGAAGAAACATAGATGCATGCGTTGCGGTGGACCAAGAATTTTCAAAACAGCTTTTTTAATTTGTGTTACTTGTTTGTGTTGTAAATGCTGGGGAAATGTCCTAAATTTTTAGCTTGTTTGGAGACATTCTGTGTAGTTTATTTCCGGAAACTGTTAATTGCATTAAACACATTGAGAGTGTTTTGGGGAGGGGATTTTCATCCATCATATAAAGTGATGCCTGTGCTCCGGGTAAAAGGCAGGGGTTAATTTAATCATCCACACAGCCAAGAGAGTGAATCATTAGTCACACAATACCCACTGTAGATCACAGAGAACACAGCCTCCGCTGGTACACGGGCTAGCAGGATCAACAGACAAGCATGTGGAACCACAAACTATCATGAGAACATGCAGGCTGGTTCCTCTGGTTCTTTGACTTGGTTTCGTTTAGCTTTCACAGTCAGAACGTCTGCAGGGTGCTTTTGAAGGCGTCTTCTGAACATCAGATGAAGAAGATGTGAGTAGGTTGGGCAAACATCTTGAAATCAAATATATTGCAAAGCTTTCTTCTACAGCTTTGATGCAAAATGCATCAGCATATTGTATTTTCTTCTCACAAGTCTTGCCACAGCTATGAAATCACTCTGCACATCACATTTCAATTAGACTTCAACTTCTCACTACCTGGGTTTGTGGAAACATCTGTAACATTTCAAAGCAACACTGATCAATTCAACATTGAGTCGAAGGTTTTGACGGGTCATTTGATGTAAACTCACTTATCCCAGATAAAAGACAATCTTAGAGCAATGTTTCCCAGCTAACATAGAACGTTCTCAGAATGTTAGCTAAGGGTTCTCTAAAACTTCTCTCAATATTGTCAAAAACATTCTTCCAGTATCACTTGCAGAACTTTTTTAAAATTTATATTTATATATTAAAATTGAATAACATTTTTTCTTACCAAGCAATAATGTTAATACAATGTTTTAAAAAAATTTTTTTTAAACGTTCAAGAAAATGTTTTTTTAAACGTTCAAGAAAAGTTTTAAACGTTTAAATACACATTTGTAATGTTTTTGATACTAATGGGTTTGTTAGCAAAACATATTGCAACCTAAAATTGTAAGCTAGGTAAATGCTTGTTAATTTAAGCTAGTTTAGAGAACAGAACACTGGTGACCAGTAATGCAAACTGCTATGACCATGTTTTCCTTAATTTGTTTGTTTTTAATGTATGTGTTTGGCTGCCTAAATAAATACATGCGCAGCTGACAGAGAGACTGTAGGGGCTTTTGAAGACAGCTGAATTTCTGCACTGCCAATAACACGCTGTTTTTCTGTGTGTTTAATAATATATCTCTGCATATGTTACAGTTCTGATCATGCCGGAGAGCGGAAGCGGGCCGGAGTTTGGACCCTGCCTGCTAATGTAACGTAAGGAGAAGAAGAACTCGGGCCAAGAGCTTCTCTTTGATGGGCAGCACTGATAGTGTTCAGCTTTTTAGAAACAAACTCGCATCTCTCCTGCGGGATTACAGTTCTGCCTGGACCCCAGCATTTATAATACATTCCCTCTCCGCTGTACCGGCGTATCGTTCACCTAAAACTAGGGCAAGTGTTACATCACGCGGAAGTAACTGCAGACAAAAGCAAAAAGCGCAGATGACACGTGTGCTACGCCACGCAGCGCGGCCACCAGACCCGTATCGACTGAGAGACTTAAATACGTCGCCTTTGCAGTTTGCCTGTGAAATGGTTCAAACCCTGAGAAAATGCAGTTTACCAGCCCTGATTCAAAAACGCTTCTTCTCACTTTGACTTGAATCCATCATCGTCTAATTGCTGCAGAGTTACTTTAGCACCAAAGTAGGAAACACTCACACTTAATGCAGTCTGCAGCTGCAGTCCTCTATATCGCCACCTCTGTCTAAAACATAAACCTGCAGCTCACTTTGTGTTTTTATTAATATGTTGAAGCCAAGTAAAGTCTGATATCCTGAGGAAAAGGACCTGACAGCTCAAATTTTCAATCATTATTATTAAACATTGAGTTAAGAGATTATTCTGAACACTAATTTGTCATTTTTGTTTATTTTTAATCCAAAAAAATCCAAACAGATTGCAGTTTTAAAACTCATCCTGTGCTGCTTTGGCTCCAAACATGAACAATAACTCAGATTATGATGTCTGATGAAATATATTGTTTGAACTTTCTTTGATTGGGTCAGTGACCAGAACAGCAACTTTCATGCTCACTTATGCTGTTTAATGTTCTCTGGTTGTCTTAAACTTTAGTTTCAGTCTCAAGTCTCTCACAGAGACACTGAAAACGACATGAAGAATCGAGAAATGCTGTTATATCCATCCACCTTCTACTGATGTCCAGCAATTTCACCCGTTCTGTGAGACGCCATCGTGACAGACTGACATTTTCCTGATGGGACGATGGAGAGGGTGAACGAGGGTCACTGTGGATAAACGGATCTGTCTGCATATCACACGCATCAGGTAGATCTGTCTGTCCATGATCTTAGATCTCTGACTGCTGCTGACAAAACGTTTATTGCTACATTTGGGTGTTTCTGGGTCTAAACTTTTAAACGTGTTTTTCGATGTATTTACCACTAAGTCCAAGTGAATAAATTGGTCAACAAATAATTTGAAATCTGTGAGTGTGGGAGTCTGTGTATGAATCTGTTCTTTAAAAAACTCCACTTCATGTTTGTTCTTTCAGATATTTTTTCTGCCCACACGCGAATGATAAAGACGACGCTGTCCACACCACACCTCTGGTGCTCTTCATCTCACCTTCTCTCCACAGATCCCGTCTCTTTGCCAGCGTAGGCCCAAGGACATCTCCAAGACCTCCAGCTCTGATAGGCTCACACGCGCCGGTTTTATTTCTGCTCAACCTTGAGTTTTTCTAATGGCCTATCGGTTTCTCTGTATAAGAAAGGAACGTTTCCACCCAAAATGACATTTCTTCAAATGTTTACTCGCCCCCGTGTCATTGCAAACCTGCGCGGCTGATTTATTTGTGTAGAACATAAAAGATGTTCATATAATGAAAGTGAAGACTGAGGCTATTAGACTAAATAAATACACACAAAATAATGTTAATCTGTTAATCACAGTATCTTTACTCCCCCTGTAGCTTGAAAATACTCTAACTCACTTACCTAGCTAGCAATTTTAGGTTGCAAGAACGTTTCTCTAATGTTTCCATTAGTTACAAAAACAGAACTTGTTTCCAACATTCTGAGAACGTTCTCTGGTACGCTGGGTAAGAGCATTTGCCAAATGCAAAAATGTGTATCATTTCATGAGCTCTCATTGACACTCCAAGTAAAACTAGGTCAATTTAAGTCTGTTTCTCATGTACAACTATTTTATTCATTTTTATCATGTTTTGATAAATTCTTTTTGGATTTTCACAGCTTCAGTTTAAATTCACTTTCATTATATGTGAAAAAGTGGCCGAGATGTTCTTCAGAGGTTTGCCTGATGAAGAGAAAAGTGATATGACACAGGAGTGAGTAAACAATTATATAATTTTTTTTTAGAAAACCGTTTCTTTTTATTGTACTAATTCTAGAAAATCTCTCTGACCGCATCCAGTAAGTGTTTCTTTTTTATAAGCGGCTCAACGCAGCCAAATCACTTTTTCTGTAAAAACTATTTTTATTTATTTTTTTTGTTGTAAGCTTTGTCTTAAAAAACGAGGCGGATAAGGATTCACAGATGTGCTAGAACGTCGTGTGAACATTTTGTGCTGGAGAGACTGAATCTTGATATGCTGGATTTTTAAATCTGGAAAAAAACTCATTGGGGAGCGTTGAAGTACAAGAGCAGGAGATTCATCCCACCAGCTCCAGCCTCTGCATAAATTAACATCATTCCTGGGAATTAGATTTATTTATTTATTTCCTCCCATACCAGGTTTAATTAAGGTTCAAACTGTGTCTTTGGGATATTTGTCTGGTGGTACACAAGCCCCCCACACACACACACACACAAACTCCCACCCTCCCCGATTCCAAATCCAGCTCGTCTTCTGGGACGTCTGTTTGTGAACTCTTCCTCCTGTCTTGTGCCTCACGTCAGCTGCAAAAGGAAAAATTTGGCGCATAAAACGCAAGTCTATCTTACACTTTAGCGTTGCGGTCCAAAAAAAAGACAGATCTCCCACGAGATGAACTTCAGAGGGAAGTGATTGTTGTTCGTTACACTCGCTGTGTGGGGTTCGGTTTCTTCAGCGCTTCTGTTTAGCATCAATCAAGACAATTTCTCACAAATGGCATCAAAGCTGCAGAAAAAACTGAAGAATATGTTTTCATTGTTTGGTCGGGCTATTTTTAGAAGCTTCCTGCAGGAATATTAGCGCTTCAGAAACATCATTATTGATGCACACGTGATGTAATTCTAGCAAACAAGCCGCAAAACATGGAGGAAAATAAGGAAATTAACGACGTACCTTAATTGTGTTTAACAAGTATCACTTCATCTTCCTCAATTAAGAATTCTTGGCCCGTGTCTTACAGGCTATTAAGTGTAATCAGTGATTATTAGCGGATGCTTGATGGTGATGGAAATGGGCTGCGATTGAGAAAATATCAGCGCTCAGCTGTCGCGGCGTCTGATCTGATCTCCAGCCCCACAGACTCCATTTAGCCGAGGACGCTCAGGGCAGGCCATCAGGGACGCCGTGCCATTTTTATTATTCAAATGCGGCTGAAACGCTTCCCAATATTGTGGAATGAATAAAATATCCCAGAACGATTTTCCGCTGGGTATTAGCTTAACATTTCCACTCCACCAGTTGTCTCATTATGAAACAGTGGAACATCACTCAGGCTCTGATAGGCCGCTTTCTGCGTGTCCATTTGTCTGCTTAACCCGTGCTGTTCCCTGTCACCGTTAAAACAATTTCCTCTCTGACATACCAGAGTAAGTATTGATTGAGGAATTACATTACCGGAGGTTTAGGCCGTGCATTGATCCCT
>JBAJNP010009771.1:0-17522 GCA_036877545.1 Yasuhikotakia modesta | reverse complement strand
ATACATTCTGTGTTGTTATCTACTCACCAGTGAAACACAAAGACAATCAGTATGAGAATAAGGGACGCCAGATCTGTAAGGGTCCACATGAGTCTGTACTCATCTGGTGTCTGGACAAAAACAGAGACACAGTGAACCATGAATGACAATGAGAAATGGCTGACAGACAGAGGTATGACTGACAGGTTTGTTTCATTCACCAGCAGTAAGAGTGGTCTCTGCAGCTTCTTCAGGATGTGAACAGCATTGGTGGTGACTGAATGAGCCCCCGCACACCAGGCGAGAGAAAACAGCCATGGCTCACTGATCACATACAGGTTAGTGCTGATATTTGCAGCTGCATAATTTCTGTGGTTAATCAAAGAATACACACAACACAGGAAGCCCAAAATAGATTCATAGTGCATAGATATGAGTTGCATACAACATATGCAACCTAGAACAAGCTGTTACAATCTTCATTTTAAAGCTGCATTGTGTGACATTTGTCTCTCTATCGCCACCTCTGGTTACACCTTAGAACTGCAGGTTATATGTCATTATTATAATCTTATAATAAAAAGCGGTGTAAGGCTGTTTTGAACACTTATCTGTTATGTACTTGCTCAAAAACATTTTTACTTTATTAAAAAAGTTACATATTTTTAAAAAGCATGATTCCCTGATATTTACCTGATGTCCTTCTCTGACATGGAGCTGTAGTGGAGGTTGAGTCTGACAATGTGTCTAAGCTGAAGGTCCTCCGCTGGTTCCTGGTCATTTGACGTCTGTTGCAAATCAGGATCCGTTTCATGTACAAACTCTCTGAGCTCTGGAGGAAGCCACAACACCTTAAAACAAACACAATGGGTACATTATATAGAATTTATAACAGAGATTTTATATACAAAAGGGAGTTCTCTTATTGTTCATTAGCATTCACTGATTATTAGCAATAGCACACATTAAAAGTGTTTATTTACAAATGTAAAGATAATTGACAGTTCTTTGCAATCAAACCACCTGACTGGAGTGAATAGATGACTCATTCTGGATGACGTCCAGGGTGCGAGATATCCAGGCATCTCTGTAAGGGTGACCCCTGGGTGGGCGGTACAAATCAAAGATCACTAGTTTCCCATGCCGAGCCGCCAATTCCAGAACGGCCTTGAGTGTGCAAACAGACTGATTCTGAGCCCGAACTCGCTCTTCTGCACTCAGAGAAGTAGCTGTTCCAAACGGGTCTTGCTAAAAACACAGGAAAATATTATTTACCAAATAATACTGTTTGTTTAAAGGATTAGTACACCCCAAAATGAAAAGTCTTACAGACAAGAACCATGATCCAGCATTGAGACTCTCTAACTCTCTCCAGGTCAACATGGCAGGTGAGACGTCTGTCCGGTTAGGAAACACTTCTCTCACGTTAGTTGTCCTGCGTAAATTTTTATCGTGCGTGAGAAACGGAACGCCGTCATAGCTACGGTAAAAGACAAACAATGTAAGAGGGACACGTTTGTTGACGGAATGTTAATACATCATCTACAAAAGAGTTTTTATGGATTTAAAGGAGCAACCTAATAGTGACATCAGTCTCTAGTCCGTCACTGCCGGCTGCAACTGCTTTCTCAAAAGACATGTAGGTATTTTCAGGGGCGAGCTGAGGAGAAAGTACAACATTGTTTGGTATTCACTCTGCATCCAATATGCTGTAACGTCCTCTAAAACTGTCAAAAAGTGGTTGGAATAAATAATAAATTGACACTAATTATACAATACATGCAACCAAGGTTTTAAAATACCGTATAGGGTGGATTGCCCTAATGTGACTTTTTTGTCATTTTTTGTAGTAAATTACAATGTTACCATGTTGAATCCACAACCAGTATTATTATTATATACTTTGATCACATGGCAGTACAGCTTTGATTGGTTTATAATTTCACTGGTATTCATTGATTTGGGGAGAGCTAGGAAAATTCACCCTATTGGCATATTAAAAGCAATGGTTTTAAAATAATCACTTATTTTTATAGGTACTTATCAATTATTGAATTACAGCTTTTATTAGCATTGTTAAAATCAACAGCCGTGTCTTTAACAAGCACAAATGGCTGTAGTTAAAGGTTAGTGCTTGAGTCTGAGAAGAATAATGAAGTGTACCATTGGTGCTCCCCTGTGTCCAATTAAAGCAGGCGCTGGACCCAAACTGTTCTTCTCTTTAATGCAGGGGGAATACATGCCCAGAGGAACCAGGTACAAAGCCATTAGAACAGCTATATACAGCGTTATAATGGCCATCCGTCGCCCTTAAACAAATATAGGTTAAAGGAAAAATGGTATTTTAAATAACTGCATTACCATATAATGTCTTTGTCAAGATATAAAGATACATTATTATATAATTGTATTTGGCAAAAGGTAAAATCAACCTCACCTCTCATATTAATCCTAAAGACATGCAAGGCTATTGGCCAGGACAATAAAGTCATTAATACTACACCACCTATGTGTAGATATGGAGCTGTTACCTAAATGGAAAGTTTTATATGCAAATGTCAGAGATTATTCTAACGTACTTCTCCCAAATCATCGTGTACAGTACAGTACATACAGGTAACACTCACCTGAAAGGACAGAAGTACAGTCAGCCACTCCTTCATCCATAAATGTGTGAGAACTGATGTGGCCACAATGGAGATAATCAAAGTGACTATAATCCCGACCTATCAAAAGATGCAGGCAAATGTAACCTTAATGTCTTTTAAGAGTTTCAAACAAACGTAAGATGAACGTTACCTTGTGACACCAGTGTAAATATAACCTCTGACCCTCTGACAGAAGACAAACGGCCAGCAGCTGTGAATCAAAACACTTTTCTCAACTTTTTTGTTCAATAGGTTTGTTTCTAGGTTGGTTGCTATACAGCTTTTGCCTTATAAGAAGCAAACGAAAGCTACTTTGACACTGACATGTTACACTTTTTAAGTATGTAAAAATTAATAATAATAAAAAGATATGTATAAATCAGATCATTCATGCAATTATTATTAGTCTTGTAACGCTGACATACCAAGAGGACAGCAACATAAGTGAAGAGAAAAACAGCCAGAATCAACAAAATCATGGACCAGGGGAACCAGAAGCCCAGATTGCCAAAATTAAACCTGCGGACAAAGTAAGGAAATGTTACTGTAATGTTTTATTACATTAACAGAAATGTTTTAAAGTTACAGAAATTAGTTTATAAAAAATTAACAATGTATGCAACCTTTTCAAAGCAACCTTAATAACTACTAAAGCAAACTTGTGGGTTTGAAACAAGCTTTAATTTACAAATGAATTACTGAAATTGCAATAGTGCGATAATACAATGTAAGTATGACACAAACCAGTCGAAGTCGTTATAGTCGTTTCGCACTTCTCCCCAGAAGTAGAGAAACATCACACTGGCGCAAAACGTCAAAATGATCAGCGCAAAACTGCCGCATTCCAGCTGCAAGATTAACGCCAGATTAAGTCCTTTAAAGCCATTATATAACACAAAAGCACCAGTTTACGATCATTAGACTGTCTTTCTGACATGAATGCTATAACAACCACTTATATGGTTATTTATATTAATAACACCACGTCCTGCAATAATAAATGGTAGTAATGAATAAAAAATACTCTGTTGAATTGCATATATTTATGATATATATATATATTTCTAGCATTGTGAGGGCTTACCTTGGAGCAGCAGTGTCCAGGCTGGGCACGAGTGTCCTGGTACCGTCTCCACTGACAGCCGTACAGCCCAGCGAGACACGAGACCAGGGGCTGGTGTTCATAACGCCGCAGCAACCGCCGGCGCACCACCTTCAGCTGGGTTAACCTGGTCTGTATTGCGCCCATTAGATGCTAGAAACATGGTTCCGTCGTTGCAAACATGAGATACTTACTGTCATCCATCAACGCATTGAACAAATCTATTGTTTGACACTTTTTTGATGGACTGGTTGCCGGAAAAGTGCGTTTGTGGTTCAATAAAACACTTCGGTTTGTTATTGTTTCGCAGTTTTTCTTCGCGGAAACGGAACGTTTTTGGTTCCTAGAACCTTCGGAGAACTTGTTCATTTATTTACGAAGGAACCTTAGTTCTGTCCACAAACATCAAATCAACGCAAACTTGTTTACGCCTTTATACAAAAACACATTGCAACGCAATGTGTTAAATAAAAGTACAATAAAGTAGCTCAATACCTTGCAAACCTCGAACAAATGGAGCCGGTCGCTTTCAGAAGGGAACCATAGACGAGCCTTTGCTGTCCGCTTTCCTCTAGTGAAAGGAAATATCATCCGTTGCTTCTTCTCTGGCCTGTTGCCAGCTGGAAGCATTGAGTGGCTTTAGTTGTGTTATAATGACATCTTTAAAAAATATCCAGCTTTAAAAAATAGATATTTTGGAGAAAGAGAGAGAGAGAGAGAGAGAGAGAGAGACCTATTAAACGATGGTTTTATTATGCGAATTCACACCGCTTTGCGCTTTACATTTTGTGTGGTTATGTACTCGTAAATTTAACAGCCTATTTTTAATGCATTAAGGATTTAAATAAAAAATGTGTTCAGGATAATAGGTTACTATGTAGGATCCCTATGGAGAAAACTGGGTGGCAACTGGGATAGACGCTAAGCCAAAGCCACGCCCACCGATAGTGAGTCATCGCTAAAGATGGCGGCATGTGTGAGTGTGGGATCTGATGTTTTTACTAGCTTCAACTTCGTAAATTGACTACTGCATTTGGACAGGCGTTGCCAAGTCAGTTTATTGTAGATCGCATAGATTTGCGCATTCTGCCGTTTATAAATCCGAGGACAGACGCTTGGAGATGTGATCGGGCACTGCGTTTGGAGAGGTAGAGTTGGTGGCCAGTTTGTCATGCTAAAACTGACAGCTGTGATCGGCTAGCTGTTCACGCAAACTTAAGCTCGGAACTTAGCAAGGAGATCGTGCCAGACACCTTTGGCAAATGTGTCCTGGGCTGCCCAGGCGAGGACCTGCTTCGCCACGGCGAGTTAGATCTCATTGCCGCGCTTGTCATTTGTTCAGGAAATAAGATTTGTGGCTTTGCCATTGTTAGCAGGTGACCTGTCTGTACACGATCTCTGTCGTTTATAGGAACTTCTCAGTAACGAGTTTAATCAGTTGCATCGTATGTAACAACAAAATAAATCGCACGAGGCTGGTTTAACATTGCTTTTATTTTTTTTACATTGCTTATCAAACACGTCGCAATATTGACACTTGATGCATTGCTGTGTAATCCGCGTGCGCGTTTCCAATCGTGTATCTCGGCAATGATCAGTAGCGTTTACACGACAAAACCAGTTTTTAAAGAATCACACTGACTTTTTCGTTTTCTTTTTTCCCAATACTGGTTTGAGGTAGTATAATGCTATCCCGAGCGTTAAGAAAATCCCTTTTCTATGGAAATCCAGTAGTGGCGGTTTTCACTGGGAGCTATTGCAGTCGTCTGTATTTCCATCAGACCTCCGTGTGTAAAGTTGCCTCGCAAGCTGAACGCGGCTTTATACCGGCGAGGGTCGCAGTTGTGACAAAAACGACACGCTATGAGTTTGAACAGCAGCGATATCGCTATGCGGGGCTGGCAGAGGATGAACTTGAACAGTTGGTAAGCAAACCTTTGCAAAAAGTGAATATTGTATCTGAATGTATCTGTTTGATGCACCGGTTCATCTTGTTGCGCTACCTGTCCAGCGAGTGAGATATTCAAATGGTTACAAAAGAGACATTGTGTGTGTGGCGTTTCATGTTGTACTTGTGCTTTTATTTGCAATGTGTTGTGTTTGCATGTTTAATTCTTTTAAAACTTGTATTTCGTGTTTGCTTATAGTGTTGGGCCAGACAGCAAAAACAATATCACAGAAATAAGTGTAATCTTACTTTCACTTTCATTTCCTTAAATTAAGTTAAAGTACTACTGTATATAACAGTTTTATGTACAGTCATAACTGTAAATAACAGTCTACCATCAGTCCCTTACTGTTTTTAAACCATTCTTTAAAAAGTGTGTTTTATTTAATATTATGATGTGTTCATTCCTTGTGACCAAAGCTTGCCTTGAAAGGGTCCAGTTACAGTGGGCTTCTAGAGCGACACAATATACACACCTCCAATGTCGGACAAATTGTGGATAGTTTACAGTAAGTTCGTGCTCAGAAACTTGTGACACTTTTTGAATGATTCGTTGAACGACTGGTCTGCTTTCATCTTCACAGGAAAGAAGGGATTGAGGTGCGTGTTGTGAAAAGAGGAGAGTACGATGAGGACACTGTAAGATGGGCAGACGCCATCATCTCAGCTGGAGGTAAATCTCTGTTTTCATGGTTCTCAGAGTCGTGGAAAACTTGGAAATATCAGAAACACAATATTGTGATTTTCATACCTGGATAAGTAATAGAAATTAGTAATTTGAATAAGCATAAATTGAATTAAAATGCAAAAGCTATGAAATAATAGCTAAATACTTACAAATATACTTTATAAACAGTATATTTATAAAGAATATACTTTGTAAAAGTCATGGAAATTCATTAAGATTGTGAGCTTTCCTAACATGTGCTTACATTTGCATCACATGCATGCAAATGTATGACTGTTTGTCCATGTTATAAATGAATAGGGTGAACAGCCCTCCGCTATTGAGACTAACAGAATTGTTTATTCTTAGGTGATGGCACTATGCTGCTAGTTGCCAGCAAAGTGTATGATAAGAACAAGCCAGTATTGGGTGTCAATACAGACCCGGAACGGTAATGCAAGCTAGCTCATAGCTAAAGGTTGAAAGTTTGTCTTTGGTTCTGTAGATGAGTAATTTATGCTGTTTGTGTATAAAGGTCAGAAGGTCACCTGTGTTTACCTGTGCACTATACACATGCCTTTTCTGAGGCCTTACAAAAACTCAGGAAGGGTGAGTTCAGGTGAGTGTTTATTTACTTTATTTCATGGTAAGCAGTTAGTTAATTAACCAGGTAATCCAGTTTGTACTAAGTTGTTTTTTAGCACCCGTTCTTGGCAAAAGTACCTCTTGCTTTGCCTAGTATCTGTAACTTGTGAAGAACTAGTTGGTTTAAACTGTTTCTCTTATTATTATCTTGACCTTTAGCTAATGTTACTAGCTAATAATCACTACTTACGGGATAAAATCCGGTCTGCTGCGGAGGGGGAGGTGTGACATTCAGACAGTCAAATCCTCTATTAAGCCGCATTCAAACTAGGTCATTTTCTGTCTCACTGGAGAGCTTTGTCCACTGAAAACTTTAATCGCTTAAAACTATTCATTTTGATAGTTGGTACCTCACATGCTAATACATTGTGTATTTTCAATTCAATGTCTAAATTTATCTGTGGTAAGTTAAAGTAAGAGCTTATTTTAAGCAGTTGTACCTGATGAATTGCATCTTCAGATCTGCTAAGCCATATTTAAGACTATACTAAATGTCCCCTTATGTCCCATTCTAACAAATTGCAACTGTCTCCACTAGGTGGCAGTGGCGTCAACGTATCCGGATGTACCTGGAAGGCACTGGGATCAATCCCACTCCAGTGGACCTACATGAGCTACAGCTGAGCCTTGAGCAGCACAGCAAGGCTCACCGCAGCACCACAGAGACCAAACGCGGTAACCAAGCTTTCATTAGTCC
The DNA here is from genome assembly GCA_036877545.1 of Yasuhikotakia modesta. Classification (NCBI taxonomy): domain Eukaryota; kingdom Metazoa; phylum Chordata; class Actinopteri; order Cypriniformes; family Botiidae; genus Yasuhikotakia; species Yasuhikotakia modesta. Next base: position 9,836 of record JBAJNP010009771.1, on the reverse strand, counting down.
GTTTCTGTTTTTGTAACTGTGTGCGCTCTCCCCACTTATACCCATCTTCTAGCAGTGCATTAACCTCTAAGTGTTCCTGTAGCTCAACTGGTGGGGCAAAGGTTGTGGGTTCGATTCCAAGAAAACACACACACACACTGATCTGATGTATAGCTTGATAGCTTGCGCTGTAAGTCGCATTAGAAGAACATCACAGAGTCTAAGTGTTAATTTCTTTCATGTTTATCTGAACAACCTTGTGGTCGTCATGTAGCACTTTATGACTAGAAAAACCTCAGAGATTAGGAAGCATCAAGATTACATCACTCTCCAATACTTTTGCAACAGGTTTGACACATGACAGCCCTGCAGGTCCTTACCTACTTCCTGTCCGAGGGCTCAATGAGATCTTCATTGGCGAGTCTCTTTCCTCTAGGTATTGTATATACAGAAACCCACCCGGTCTTTGATTTTGTGGAACCACCTACCATCAGTTTATTTTTCAAAACATCTCAACCACTTTTCCTCCTTCACCCTTTGCATCCCCCCATCTGCCCTTACATGTGAATCTCTGTTTGCCACAGGGTGAAGTATAAAACCTTCAAACCCCATCTTACCCTCTCGCTTCATAGGGCTTCATACTATGAAATCTCCATCGATGATGGACCATGGGAGAAGCAGAAGAGCTCAGGACTTAGCATTTGCACTGGAACCGGATCCAAAGCCTGGTGAATAAAGCTTTTTAGGTTTTATTGCATCTCATCAGATGTGTAAAGCCCTGTTCACACTTGCTTTAATTGCGGGTTAATAACGGGTTCCAGAATGGTTTGTGATCTTATTTGTGGTGTAAACACCAAACAACTGTAAAAAAAGTAAATTAAGAATGTGGGTCATGTGATGCACATACACCCAAAACTATTGGATATTTTAATACCAGGTGGTAATGGCTATTATCTCCAGATGTGATTCAAACGCAGGCACAAGTAATCAAATAATTCTTGTTTCTTCATTTAGGTCCTACAATATTAATAAACTTGTGGAACAGGCTGTAGAAGATGTTCTTAAAATAAGTATGAAACAAATCTAACATTTTTAATCTATATTTTGTGTCTTACATGTTTTATACAACACTATAAAAAGTTTAAAATCAGTCACAACTACCATCATATCATGTCTTTTCTCTTAGGTAAATCAAAAACGGGTTTAAATCTTCCTCTTAATCAGGAGTTTGTTGGGAGTGGTGAGTCAATACAATCATTTGCAGTAGCATTGGTAATAGTGTTTAGAGTTGTTTTTTTAATTTTTATCTCTTGTGTTCAGTCACAGCAGCATACAATGAATCTTTGATCTTCAGTCCAGAAGAAAACAAACTTTTCTTCAGTATTAGAGAGCCCATAGTTAACAGAGTATTTTCTAGTAGCCAACAAAGAGGATTTGCAAACAAGTGAGTAATTTGAATAGTCCTCCATATGGTTGTTACTAAATGCAATACTAGTATTATATACTAATGCTTGTATTTTTGTTTGATTTGCTAATAATACTAGTATTAAAGGGATGGCTCACCCCAAAATTAAAATGTTTGATTTCTTCATCATTCGAGGCCTTGTTTGACCTTTTGTTTTAAGGAACATAAAAAAGATAATGTGAAGTGTTGGTAACCGAACAGCAGCAGCATACAGTGTCTTAAAACCACTAATACATTTTCCTAAATATTTTCTGTTAATAAAGATAATAATCATTTTGGGGTCAACCCTCCCTTTAACACAATCATTCTGTTTTCTGTCATAGGGTTTGTGTCCGCTCAAGGTGTTGGGATGCCTGTATGGTGGTTGATGGTGGGACGTCCTTCGAGTTTAACGATGGTGCCATTGCTACAATCTGTTTAAATGAAGAGGACTGTCTGAGAACTGTCATCCTGGATTAAATCCTCTGATGCATCAGACTGTTGCTCAATGAGCTTGTGTATTTATTTAGAACTGAACCTGTGGACAGATGCAGACGGGACTGTGGGTTCATTTTTAACTCTGAGGGTTTTTTAATGGATAATGCAGTCTCACGATTTAATACTGTCTTTTAAAGACCCACTTAAAAGTATTCTAACAATCTTTGTATGTGTTGAAATACTTTCTCTTAGGTCCAGCAACATGAGTGTTACAAGCTGTCAACTGTGGGAGAATTTTAAAACTCGTCATAATCAGACATAAATACACAAAGCACATTGTTTTCGCATACAAATTCAGATCTAGGCTTAAGGACACTGTCTTCTTAAACCTGTTTATTATACTTGAGCTTGTGAAGCACAGTTCTGCCAAATATGTACAGATTTGCATATTCAAATATCTGAATAAGCAACCTGAAACATACTTGATATTTCAATGTTTCTGAAGTTTATACTTTTTCATATTCATTTGTGGGGGAGCTAAGTCAAACAGTTTAAAATGAATTGCTGTACTGGAACTGGCTATAAATCTTCTAGAATGATTTTAAACCAATATTACTGGTGCTTCGTTAATCAGTTTCTGCATTATTTAGTTTTCTGCAACAAATTTTTTCTGTAACCTGTTGTAAATGGTGGGTTTGCTTTCATTATAACACAGGATAAAGTTTGACAGCACAAACTGACAGAACAATGGATTTAAATAAAATGCAACATTTATTTACAATTCAGACCTTGTAAACAATTCATAACACCACATTTTTCTTGACATGCAAGATTCACAACATTCAAGTTTTTCAACATTAACTGGTCAGGTAAAGAGAAGATAAAATGTTCTTTGCTGTGATGGATTTTTTAACGTGGTTTAATGCAATTGTGTGTAAACAAATTACTTATACAACATCATAAAATTCAAACATTAAAACCATTTTTTCTCAACAGGCCAAAACTGCAAACACTTGATCTGGACAGAAACGCAAAGATCTTGTTTCAAGATTTCAAAGACATTTTTAAAGCAACACATATCTAGTGTAACCAAAACATTTAAAGCTAAAATACAATTGTGTAGCTAGAGTTGACTAGTTAAAAAGACAATTCACATTAAAACAGCTTGTCAGCTCTCCATTTGTGAAAAAAAAATCACCTTGGCTGCAAAATAAATGACTTAAGATGCCACCTGATTCAAGTTTGTCAGGACCACCAATACTATTGTTGTCTTTACAAAGCTGAACATATTAAAACAAAAAAAACTTTACCAGTGATGTTTCATTAGATTTACATATTTTAAATGTCTTGAAAACAGGAAACCATCATTCAAAGAAATAAAAATCGCACTGGATTTAAAACCTCAATGTTTGTACTGAAGTCGGCAATGCGCTCCCCACAGAGTGCGGTCCTTCCTCATGGCCGCGGCGGGACGCGCCACAGTGGAGAAAGGCTGCGTGTTAATCTGTATGTGTGAAAGACCTTTACACAGAATTGGCAGATAGCTGTCCTGTATCAATCCGAAGATCTCCAGGGTCTGCAAATTTAGGAACTTTTCAAAGTCACTGTAGATGCAGAGAAAGACAATATTTTATTACCCACAGGTAAAACCACAATAAACTTGCTCATGTTTTTTCTTCTGAATTTAACAAATGTCCTACATGAGAGAAGCTGGATGAATCTGGTAACAGCGGCTCAGGGCCAGATGTCTAAGGGAAGAGAGCTGCTGTAGAACTGGTAAACTGTCTGTGGTCACAAGCACACTGTCACTGTAATGATAAAACAACAACAGCAACGTTACTTCCTGGAATTTGCTATTGAGAGTCACATAGATGATCAACTTTGGAAATTGGTGCTTTACCTCAAATCGAGGTTTGTGAGGTTGCAGCATCTTTGCACTATAGCTTTGACATCTAGAAAAAAAGGAAAACATTTATAAACAGTTCTTACTAGAAACACTGAATATCCCCGTAAACACAAAGGAAAATGAGATGTTCCTCACCTTCCATGGCGAGGTTCTGTCTGTAACCACTGACGTTCAGTTGAGTAACGCTGGGAGGAACGTTGCTGGAAATGGCCTGAACATGGAGACTGCTGAAGTCACACCATGACACGTTTAATTCCTCAAGTCTGTTGGAAAGGAGAGCCACTTGTTGTCTTTCACAGGACTTGAGAACATTAAGGAACTGGTTTTTGGCGGTAAGGATCTTACCGTGTGCATGATTTCAGCATCTCAGCCAGAGATTCAGGGGAGAAACCAGAACATCCACACAGGTTGAGCCGGATGAGCTCAGTGTTTTGAGCTAAACATCTACAAGAGCAGAAGCAGGTTAACAAATGAAACACCTCACAACAAGTAACTACAAGTTAAGCAGTTTAATAATTTTTTTTAATCTTCATTTTTCAGCAAAACTCTACATGGCACTTTGCATTAAACTTTTGATATACGGTTGCTAGGGTGTTGCCAGGGTACTGGTTTAGGTCAAAAGAAGCAAACACTGAATAACTTACTGAATTATTTTGTCAGAAAGCACCAATCCCTCCAGGCTAAGATTTTGCAGATTTTTGCAGCGGGATATTATGTGTTCCAGCACAGAGGTCTCCACTGTACAGCTGGATAGATCCAAATTCTGGACGCGAAAATGTCTGTAACACACACACACACGTTAGTCTGACAAATGTGTGACAGCAGAATCCAAACCATGAAAATCTGCGTTACTCACTTTGTGCTTTTAAAATGGGGTTGACCAAGGCAGGTGTGAGGACAGCGCAGCCTCAATACTCCAGCTGACAGCACCTGCTCCAACTCATCGCCTAACAGAGTTTTGCCCACCAGGTCCACACTCTGCCACAAGGACTCATCAAACCTGCAACCACAGCATGTTTACTGCACTGGAGGTACTACCGTGATGCATGCATGTCCACATGCTGGTTTTGGAGCTAAAGGGTTTCTTTGTAGGTTTGGAGTGTTAGAAACTTACGCCAATCGATGCCAGCGCTTGCAGACCTGAGACGTCCTGAGAAGATCTTGCAAGGAAAGGCGAGACAAGATTCCCAGCAGCAGTTCATCAGGCAGACTGTCCCAACACAAGCCTGCTGGGGGAAAAAAACAGGATAACAAATCAAATTTACAGAAAGCCATTTTAATGAGTGTCTAAAAACACTTTATCCTGTGTACATTATTGCCTATAACAGCCATTCCTGAAAGACAAACCTGTTGATTCCCTCCTTTTTCTGGGACGTCTGCCAAGCACAAACACATTTTCCTGGTTTTCTTTTCCTTTCACAGAAGTGAGGGGCTTTTTGTGTGGGGGAGACCACTGCTGGATCAGCTCGTTTGGGGTGTTTTCCGTGTCTAGCCCCCCACTGCAGGAAGGCCTCCGTTTCCATTTGGTTCTCTGAAGCCTGCAGAGCGATCCCTCCAAATTCTCGTTGAGACACGACAGCTCCTTAAGTGGCCTAAATAATGACAAAACAACGAATATTAATCGCACGTCTTGTGAACTGAAGATAAAACCGGCGGTATTAACAGGAAACGCGACATTAACTGTAACCATCGAGTTGCGCTCATTGCACAAAGTCATCCTGCAACAATCTCAAACTAAAGGGTAGTTTGCTTAAGTCCTCGTTTAAAGATATGCAATATTCGTCAATGCACGGACACCATGAAACTGTTTGTGACTTGCCATCGTATGAGAAATAAACTCATAAGTTCACTTACACAAGTTTCTTGGGTGCGCGCCATTTGTCGCGAGCCATTTCTGACCGCACCGTGACTAAAGTTGTATTCACACTCACACGTTCGTTCAAAAACCCAAACGATACCTTCACATGTAAAATAATCAAAATATATATGCAGAAATATTTATGAATATAAATGCAAAGTGGGGAAAGTGAACTAGCGGGACATGCAGTAACGACGGCGCGCGCCAACAGCACGTAAAATACCTGCGCGCGGGTCTGTGCTAAAGCTACATCTAACTATACAGTTATGTTATAAAACTTTTGTGATCTTGTGCAAAACTTTAAAAATCTTAAAACACTTTATAATACGATATATATACCAAAGTGGAGGGAGAATGAACTCGCTGGTTAAGTCAAACGGACACAGGTCACCAAAATGTTAAATAATATACACATCATAATATACACAGCTGGCTTATTTATAAAAAAAAAGTCATTACCTTTCACTTGACATCTTCTTGTGCTTTAATATTATTCACAGTAATCGCTTCTGAAACTTTCCCAGGTTTCCTAAAGCGCAGAGTATTTAAAGCTGCCTCTGTGCCGCCAGTCCTGTCGTCATATCATTGGCTCCCATTGGCTCCAATGTGGGTCACCGGATTCCGGAAGTGACGTAATTCAACATTGGGGACGTATTGGGGACTTTCGCCCCCTACAGTGGAGGAAGACCACCAACACCACAATGATTGTTTGTTATGAATTTCAATAAAATGGGATGTTATTTCATAAATAAACTTTCACAAAACTTAGTTCTAGATGTATTTACTTTTTGTTTTTAACATTTAGATTTGTTTATTCATTTTGTAATAATAATGCTTTTATTTCTGTATTTATTAAAAAGCAGTTCAAGGACATTTGTTAAGCCTCCTTTAACAAACAGAGCAAACAGAATTGCAAAACTTTGACATGTCATTATTGCACGGAACAGCCAAACTCACACCACTGGTAATGAAGTCATGAGGTTGTTAAGTCATGTGTGTCTGGGGGATGGTACATGCCACGTAACAAAAGCTGCTTACGTCACACGGAGATGACCAATCCCAGCCAGCAGTGAGCAGACTCATTTGCGTGTGCTCTGCTCTGATACTGGAGTAATACTACGATAAACCTTAAAACTGTGGGTTTTAAAATTATTACAGTTTGTTAGGTTTACATGCTTTTGTGCTTATTCCTGTTACCACTATCTAGAGTCAGTCATGGTATAAGACAGGAAAAGACATTTGTCCACTTACCGTTTGGTGGACAAGTACCCAAGAGGCCATGGTATAAACAAACGGGGTTCGAGCCCGTAGTTCGTGCTTGCTTCGGCAGCACATATACTAAAATTGGAACGATACAGAGAAGATTAGCATGGCCCCTGCGCAAGGATGACACGCAAATTCGTGAAGCGCTCCATATTTTTTATAATTTAATGCATGTTAGCAATTATTTTGCACTGTACAGCATATAGTGAGAAACATACGTGCAATACAAATATATGCATACAATACAAATACTTTACTCACATCCTAAAGTATTGAGTCTCACCCATATTGTTTCTTGCTCTTCAATGTAAAACCCTGCAAATAAATGCAGATTTATAATGTTGATATGTGCCGACACCTGAAAATCACTTACTATTAAAGTAACTGTTGTGCCCATTCCTTCCAATAAATCCTGGCTTTTAACGTTTTCTTTAGCAACTTCTGCTTTGCTTTTCAACCTGACAATGCAGAAAACAAAGAATTAAAATTGCTTTCTAACAAACAAACAAACAAGACACAATGTGGCCACAAGATGGCGACCTTTACTCGCAATCAGACGCATTGAGCGTCTTTCGAGGAATTTTACTCATTTGATTTGTGCTGAGAAAACCTCGCACATACCTGCAAATATATAATGTGGATATATGCAGACATCTGCACAAACAACCTAAACATTACTTACTATTAGAGTAACTGTTGTGCACGTTCTTCTCAACAAAACCTGGATGATAAACTCCCAAGTTTCCTTTTCCATCTGAAAATGCAGAAAACAAGGAAAAATAAAAAAAATGTTTTGTATGAAAAAACTTTTCATCCAATAAAAGTGACCCACCTAATAAAGCGGTTACCAAATGTCTGAGAGTGACTGTATTTTCCACTAACATCTTGCTTGTGCAACATGTGTATTTGACCCATAATTTTTGTGACAAATGTGACAACAATGAAAAATGCATTTTAAATAAACATCCATTGTGGACCATGTACAATAAACTACCACTTTTACAAAAAAAAGAAGGCTCTGTTATTATCGGTTCTTACTCATCCATTTATATTAACATAACTAGTCAGTCTGATTCATAACTAGTAAGTCTAATTTATAACCTCCATCTGAGTTATTTGCATCTTTGTACGATAGGGAGCGTACTGCACCTACAGGCCTCTCTGCATAACAGAAAAATAAATACCAAAGAAGAAGAAACTAGGCTGCCGCCCATAACTGACATCAGGGGGGAAGTCATGTGTGTCTGTGGGCGGGGGATGGTGCGTGCCACGTAACAAAAGCTGCTTATGTCACATGGAGATGACCAATCCCAGCCAGCAGTGAGCAGACTCATTTGCATGTGCTCTGCTCTGATACTGGAGTAATACTACGATAAACCTTAAAACTGTGGGTTTTAAAATTATTACAGTTTGTTAGGTTTACAGGCTTTTGTGCTTGTTCCTGTTACCATTACCTAGAGTCAGTCATGGTATAAGACAGGAAAAGACATTTGTCCACTTACCGTTTGGTGGACAAGTACCCAAGAGGCCACGGTATAAACAAACRGGGTKCGAGCCCRTAGTTCGTGCTTGCTTCGGCAGCACATATACTAAAATTGGAACGATACAGAGAAGATTAGCATGGCCCCTGCGCAAGGATGACACGCAAATTCGTGAAGCGCTCCATATTTTTTATAATTTAATGCATGTTAGCAATTATTTTGCACTGTACAGCATATAGTGTGAAACATGCATGGAATGCAAAATGTTTACCAAATGGAGGTCTTTATTCAAAGCTAAAAGTATTAAGTCTCACCCAGAGTGTTTGTTGCTGTTTAATGTGTGCCTAACATTTATACAATAAAAACATTTATATTGCTTTCTAACAAACAAACAAAATACACAATGTGGCCACTAGATGGCGGCCTTTACACGCAATCAGACGTATTGAGCGTCTTTCGAAGAAATGCCTGCAAATACCAGCAAGTATAATGTTGATATATGCAGACATCTGCACAAATAACCTAAACATCACTTACTATTGGAGTAACTGTTGTGCCCTTTCTTCTCAACACATCCCGGCTGATAAACTCCCAAGTTTCCTTCAGTAACCTCTGCTACGCTTTCCACCTGAAAATGCAGAAAACAAACAAGAATTAATAAGACTTTGTATGAAAAGAAACTTTTCATGCAACAAAAGTGACCCAGTGACCCAAAAGTGAATGTATTTTCCACTCACATCTTGTGCAACATGTATATTTGACCCACAATTTATGTGACAAATGTGACAACAATGGCAAATGCATTTATTGCAAATGTGATAGATGCATTTAAATGCATATTGTGGACCATGCACAATAAAAACCACTTACTTTCACAAAAAGTGACACTTTTATATATAAAAGTTTTATTAAAAGTGTTACAAAAACTATTATATAAGAATTACTAATATATTAAGCAATACATTAGCAATCATTAAAATTGTATTTACCCAAAATTACGTCGCCGGGGTGGGGGCGGGGCGTCTGCGCGTGGGGGTGGTACGTGCCAGGTAACAAACGTTACCTGCGTCACACGAAGATGACCAATCCCAGCCAAAACAGAGCTGCAAATTTGCATATGTTCTCCTCTGATACTGGAATAATACCACTTAAAACCTGTGGGTTTTAAAATAAATACAGTTTTTAGGTTTACAGGCTTGTGCTTGTTCCTGTTACGTTACCTACAGTCACTCATGGTATAAAACTCGCAGACACCTGCAAATATATAATGTGTGTAATATATGCAGACATCTGCACAAATTCAAGAACCGAAGCATAACTCACTATTAAAGTAAGTGTTGCACCCGAGTCTCTCATAAAGGACTTAAATGACAAACTCCTGAAAATGCAGAAAACAACGAGCTGTTCATGCAAAAAAACACCTCCACCGCAAAGTGTGTATTTGATCCATTACCATTGTGACAAATG
>JBAJNP010009770.1:0-12743 GCA_036877545.1 Yasuhikotakia modesta | reverse complement strand
ACACGCATCTGTAAATCAGGTTTGTTTAAACACACTGTCAGCGTGGAAGGGCTGAGGCCGTGTGATAGCCGCAGCTTAAACAAATGACAAAGATTATACATTAAGCTTCTGCTGGGTAATAGCCAACTCTCTTCTGTCTTTTCCCATTGGTTCTGTCTTTTCTTTGTTGGCGTATTTCCTGTTGAAACAGGAAGTACGGGGGGAAGATTTCCATGACTTGATAACAACTTGGCTAAAATAAATTGACCAATTTATTGATTTCTGTGACTCTTCCAAGCCTGAACATTTCTAATTCTCTTATATTCCCATGTCAACAGTGTGGAAAAATGCCTTTAAAAAGGAACCCAACAATTTTAGCTTGTGAATAACAAGCCCTAAATGAAGTTACATTCTAGACTGAATCTTAGAACGGACCTTTACAGTTTTATGGTGTTTGTTTGAGGTAGTCTTAACTCAGTGTTTATTAGGAGGAGATACATTTAAACACACGTTACCACACAAACACTGTCATGACTTCCCACCAGATAATGTTTCTCTTCGTCATATATAAATACGAGATGAAACACAAGCTGAAATTTCTGATGTTCGCTGATCTAGGATATCAAAGAAACATTGGTCGTAGCTCCCTAATATATTCTTCTAACATCCAGTCAGACAGATAAAATCAGATGTTCTTCTGAGAAACAAAACACCTTAATATTAACGTGATTCTAAACAAACGCTTTGGAAACACTGGCATGGCTTTGTGTGGGGTTTGTACTGAAAAGAGACAACAGGTGGACTCCAAAGGCTCGAACCCGGACAACAATTCTGGTACTGGAGCAACTGGTAGGTCAAGGCCTAAAAAAGGTCTACAGGCCTGAACTGATAAGGTCACTGGAGCCAGAGGAAACATGCTAAATGCATATAGCAAAAATATAACTAGCAGTATAGTTCTTATCTTATGTTAATGATGTTTCATATTATCAGGCCTAAATCCAAGACAATATGAACATTAAATTCTTAATTTAAATAAAAATACATAATCATATAATGAATACGGTCAGTTGCAATTTAAAGTCCACAGTAGCTCCTATAATACATACAGTGATCTATACTAGCAATCCCCATGCCAATATAATGGATTATTATTCTATAGGGGAAAAATAAAACCATATAGAAGATAAACAGCAGCTATCAGGTGGCTGCTAGACAGACCCTATAAGGAAGTAAACCAGCAATCGCCTATAGCCACAGGATTAAACTATTATCATAACTATAAAAAGACACGCGCACACACACAYATACATATGTACAAACACTCACACACACACGCACATATGTACAAACACTCACACACACACATACATATGTACAAACACTCACACACATATATGTGCATACACTCAACGTTACATATACATTAGCTATAAGTTTAATACGCACCTCAGCTTTGTGATGCTTGTCGTCTTCGTCTGTGTGGTTGTGCGTCTCCTCCATACCGACCAGCTTGAGTTTCAGATAAGAAACTTCATCCATCAGTTCTAGCTTCTGCGTCTCCAGTGAGGTTCTGCTGAGGAGCTCCTGAACCGCACACACACGTGAGGAAGCACATGGTGACACACAAACACGGGTTCAGACGCACACGGTAAAAGCTGCGGCTTGGTGCCGTTCTGCTGGGCAAGTGCTCGCACCGTGACGTTTAGCCAAAAGCTAAGCGCCGCTAAATATACTCACGCTACAGGCTCTATTTTTACTTCCTCTGCCCTTCGTGTGTGTGTGTGTCAAAGGCCCAGAAGAGGGAAACTTTGTTTCTCAACATTCCTGATACTGAGGGCTAATTTCAGCAGAGCTTTGAGATTCTTTGCTAATCAGTGCTTAAAATTCCAAGGTTACAAAATGTCTTAAACCCATTATTAGCTATACAGAACAGTACTGTGCTGAAACTACGGTACAGTGATATTGTACAGTACTTAGATATTTACTGTACCTTATTAATTCTATGAATATAGAAGGCAAGCAGCTTTAGAAATAGTATGGAACATGTGACTAAACGCTTACATCTAATTGGTCAGTTTACTGTTTTTAAAACAGGTTTTAAGGCAGGCGTTGCATTAGTGACGCCTCCGAAACAAAATTCCCCTAAAACACACTAAAGATTTCGACACTGCGCTCCTCTTTCCTATTCCACAGTACAACTTCTGCTTTTTGGTTTTTGGTTGTCACTACAGAAAACTCACAACACACATTCTTAAAATACTACAGCATCTCTATAGCAGCAGCTGCCGGTGCGCCAATACAATTAGGCGGCTTCAAATTAAACTAAATATCTGCTAATAAACCTGCGGTGTTAAGAAAACAGCTGCAGTCTGGGCTCTGACTTAACGTGTCCCATCAGGCAGGAGAAACATGAGGGCTTTTCTGTTCCTCTATCTGTCCATCTCTGGTATCTGTGCTGATGTGATTGTTGGCATGGCAACCCGTTAAAAAATCCTGAACATGTATCTGGAAAACTCTCTGGAAAACTCTCCCAAATTGAACATCGAAAATATTCTTACATCTATTGGTAATTTATGTCAATATTATTGCTAAATAATTTATAATACAAATATTTATGAAAAATGTTAATCATTTAATATTTTAAAGCTAAAAACAACAACAACACTGGTGTTAATAGCAAAACAAATATGTAGCGTCTTGTGTAATTATTCCCACACAAAAGATAAAGTTTTAAAAGTGTGTCCGAAGTCTCGCAAATTGTTAATCATTTAACCTTTGGTCAACAAAGTCCCCACTCTGACAGAAAAGTGCGGCTGAATAAGTTCAGAAATTTGTTCTCAACACAACATTACAGAGACCCACAAATCTGTCAATTACTGCGGTTTTCTCCTGGAACAGCTAAAGGAACATAACAGTTTTAACACAAAACCTCATAAATAAAGTTAAACAGTAACTCTATGCAAATCAAAAGAACAGCTGCCAGTGGCTAAATATAATGACGACTCGACTGCGGTTTAACTTGGTTACTTATATAACAAACAATACAACATTTATCACATTTACAGCCATTCCGTTCACACCAGCAAACAAACAAACAGCGGTTGGTTTGGTCTAGTCACATACTAGCGTACTTACGCCAGGACTAATTTGAGCTCTGCTAACCCACATTCATAAATCAACTGCACTGTGGCTGAGTTAGATTTACACAATTACAACTTGCGTAACTAAACGTTTCTCATGTTTCAGCTGTTAGACGCCGGGTTGAAAGTCTACCTCAAGTCAAGATTCAATAACTGAGGCACCACATGCAAGACCTTCCTTCCTTATATTTGTCCAGTTCTGTTCAAAGGTTGACAAGTAGCAAGTAGTGGTCTCACCTGCTGGAGCATTCCTTCAGTAGAAATGAGTTTATGGTGATGTTCCTCCAAAGAGCTCTCCAGATCTCGGATCTTCTCACCTTGAGCTTCTACCTGATCAGTCAGGACGCTCACCTAAAACCAGCAGACAAACGTTCATTCAGATCAACGTGAAACCTGTTTCCTTCTTTCGCTCCCCCTGCGGTTTCTCGTCACGTTCCTCCTACAGGTATGCTAATGACGCTTGCAACACACCTCCACTTCCAACATGCAAAGACAGCTGAGAAAAACACCTTAAAATGTGCTCTGCTGGGGTACAGATTGCCATTCTTCAGTTCAGACGCGGTTCCACGCCGTCGTGAGAACCTGAGCTTCAACTGTTTTGAAAAGTCCCTTTGTTTAATCTCAACTGAAGCGCTGTCAACCAGCTGGACAGGTAGAGGCAGAAGTGAAACACCTTAAGGGCCTCAGGAGCCAATCGTTATCAATGTTTGAGACAATCCACCAATCAGAGCGCAAGGGGGGTTGGACTTTAAAGAATGGCAACTTTTGGGGCTGGTTGTAAAGTTTCTTATGGGTCTGTAGGTTCTTAAAGGTGAAGTGTCATTTTTTGATGTCAGTATTTTTCTACCTATCAAAGTTTCAAAAGCAACTATCAACTATTTATTGACTTTTTTTTAAACCATTGCTGTTTGTTTACAACTGGCTTAACCAATGGTGTCACAAAGCAGTCTGAAAACCTTAGCAACAGCATAGCAACACAGTGACAATGCACCCACAGCACCCTAGCAACCACCCACGACACCTTAGCATCATTTCATCAGATTTTAATAAAAATCCAATTATTTATCTACCAAGACTTTAATTATTGTTTTCATTTTGTGTTTTTTATTTGATGTAAAGAGAAATTAACTCTGTCCACAAAAGCAGTACTGAGAACTGTGGCGTTCGTATTGCAAAAACATTTCACTGTTTCTGAAGCTGTCAACAGGTGGAAAAATCCTGTCACATATTTACCGTTGAAACAAAGTGTCCGGTTCACAATTACCTCTGGTAGAACAAGCACAAACAAGCTTGCTAGTTTACAGTAAACACACAACGCTGATAACACCTAAATACACACTACCACCATGTTCTGTGCATTGAGAAACATTAGCCTTCCACCACGATCGTCCCATAATTGTGTTCATTGTGCATGAGACAGGGCGGCCGTGTCACCCCGGGCTGGAGAGAAGGGGTCACATGTCAGTTATCCTCACACACACATCACGGCTCCCTGATTTGACCCCGCTGGGGTTTCACCAGTGTGTTGTGTAGTTGTTCTCTCATTGTGTTGCCGTTGTAACTATTGTGTTGAACTGAAATGCCTCAGAGGGCCGGAGAAAAAACTCTCACCTGGAGAACCAGGGACTCTTTGTCCCCTTCTAATCTTGCCAACCTCTCCTGATATGTCTCATTGTTGCTGGGGGATTGATGGTTAACCTGTGGAGACACACACACACACACATACGTATTGGTGGGAATGTTCAACTGACCCCCATTGTTCTTAAAGGTCAACCAAAAAAAGAAAATGATTTCTTTCTTTAGTGGAATTCAAAAGGAGACATTTTGAAGACTGCGCCGGCTGCTCCTTTCCGTGTGATTACAACAAACAGGAACAGAGAATTTCAGGTTCTCATTTATTGTAACTGCGTGAAAAACAGCATCTGGTGAAATCTTCCCTCTTGTGTTTCAGAAGGAAAGAACATTTCACAGATCTGAAGTGACAAGAAAGTTAATAATTTAACTTTCTTTAACTTTAAAGGATTTCTTTAAATGGAATACAATTACAACACAATATCATAACAGAAACATCCTTTTACTGTGTAAAGCATTCATTTTTTCTTTTATTAAGCTGTTTAAAATGTGTTTTACCATTTCCTAAAGGACCCACAATGTAATTTCAGGTTGTACTGTTTGAAACATACAGAAAGCAAAACCTTACCAACACACACACACACACACACACACACACACACACACACACACACTGAAAGTCAACAGAGAAGCAGGCAGTAGGAGGTGTTAACTGGCTTGTCCACTTTTTGAGAATGAATAGCAGGCCCGGCATGACTGAATAAACTTACAACAAAGACAAGAACAGCGGCGGCCCAAATACTGTTTTGTGTTGTTGCAAAGGTGTTAAATGACACTTTGGTGGTGAAACCAAAAGAGGTCTAAACGGGCCATTTGGACATCAGCGTGAATGTATTGAAGCAGCTTATTATTAACTAATGAGGTTATGCATAACGTATTTAAGTCACAATAACAATGCAAAAAATCTGTTTACCCAAACTGACAGATGCACCCCAGGGTTACTTAAAAACTGTTGCTGTAAACTGAAACTTCATGCTAAGAAGAGAAAAGAAAGCAAAACAGACAGATAGACAGACAGACAGATTTATTGATACTCAAATAGACAGTGAAACAAACAGGCAAATTTAGCATTACAAACCCTCACAAAGTGACAAAACTTTCAATCTTTCAAAAACATCAATCTTCTGTCTAGCGTTCAGACCGTCTCTGAAAAACTGCCAATAACATCACAGCATGAGGGACAGTGTCTCCTGTCAGTGCTATACTAACAGAACTAGCGCTTGTCACACAGAGAATCTCTCACGATCAAAGTTTCTCCTGCTTCAGAAACCGCATGGGGCTCCCAACATCAGAACCTGATTTAAACCGTTCGTGAAACACAAACTCAAACCCCTCGCTCATTAAAACAAACCCACCTTCCCCAGACCACATCTGCAACTACCTTAACCTTTGAAGAACCCAAACGTAAAGATTCACGATGCCTGAGAGCAATTTATCATCCCCACCAGAGAGAAGTGTTTACAAGCAACGCAACCCACAAGCCCTGGAATTTCCCCATTTTGGTGTCCCACTGATCTCAGAACTCGACATAAATCCAGAGAAGCTCTGTAGAAGCTACAGAGATGGTTATTATTACCCCACTGTCTAAGAATGTATGACAGTATTGGGAGCTGTACAGTACGGACCCTCCCTGCCGTTTTTTTCCATTATTCTACATAATTACTGTAATTTAATCTATTTCTTTGGAATGTAACACTTGGTTGCGTTTAACAACAGGGGTGCCAGTTTGAGAGTGACTGTTCTTTCCTGAAATGTTATACGTACACACACCGCAATCCCACAATACCTTGTAAACCACATCAACCGCGGCAAGCGTGTGCTAGCTTTCAAACGCCCCTTGCCTTCAAGAACAGGTGTGATCACCGGTGTCCTAAAAACCTGCACTTTAAAGTTGAATATCACTTCCAGATTTACTGCGGTAAGAATCGAGGGCTGCGTTCTGAAAGCTTTTTTTGTTTGTATCGAGGGCATGAGCTCAGAATCATTAAAGCTGAAAAGGGCGGCATAAAAGCGCTTTTGTACTGTTGCAAATCAGCCCCGCGCACATCAGAACCAAAACAACAGCCTGGTTTTTAACAACAAAACAACAACAAACAAAATCTAAACAAATCTCACACTTTTTATTTTAAATGGCTTCACTTTAAAAACAAAAGCACTCACAGAGAAAGTAACTTAAACCCAAACAAAAGAAAAATATTTTAAACTCATGAATGTAAAACACATTTTTTACATTATTATTGCACGTGTGCCGCCTGGGAGTCAAACCCACAACATCTGTCTGTAAGTTACATAAACGTGAAGTTGGAAAGTTAATAAAGAAAAACAGTTTGAGTGGAAAAACTCTTAAAGAAACAGTAACGCACCTTTTTAAGCCAAGTGAAATGTTTGTAAAAGTCAATTTCTTCTTCCATGCTGAAGGCCCATCTCTGCCCGTTATTGTGAGGGAGAGATTTTAGCAGCTGGCTGAGGTCTGAACTCCGGGTTTCAGTGACACCCTCCGCCCGATTCACCAAGCCGTCTTCTCTTTTTCCTGCTTCTTATATGCTCTGCTAACAACCGGACTTCCTAACATACTGAGACAACTGCACAAACCAGACGTCTGTGCATCTGAGCCCCCCAGCATCTGTTGCCCACCCGGTTCAACAACAGAAGTGTGTGTGAGAGTGTGTGTGTGTGTCAATTACACTCTCGTTATGTGCTACAAACACTCTTTCTTTACTTACTGAAGTCTCTCTCTCTCTCTACAGTTTCTCAACTCTTTCTCTCTGTCTCCTCCCATTCAGCCCTTGGCTCCCTATCGTAGCCTTTTGGTTTTTTGCTTTGGTGAGAAAGTGACTCTAATTAAGTTTAAGTCCAAATGCAAGTCTATACTGAAGCAAGCCACTGTCTGTTTTTGCACAAGAGAAAGAGAGAGAAAGAGAGGGACATTTAAAGGAACACTGCCTTACAGCCCTGCCCCATCTGTTTTTACTCAAGACTGTAAATCATTCGACTCAAGACCCCGTTTCCTGTGGAGAACATCCAGTCGTTGCTATACGTTCGTGTAGCTTTACAAGCAACGCTGTCGCTCAGCTGTTCTTCTCGTGGACAAACACACTGACTGAGAGAATATAAGGACACTGAACACAACAGACATGCACAAACTAGCCTGTTCTGCGAATACTGGCTAACAACATAATCCTGTAATCTTCTAAAGCCTTTAGCCTGAAAAGCCACTAATTTTGAAACTTGTGATGAATCCATTATTTGATGACGTACAAACAGGATTTACATCAATCATTAATGCTGACATCACTAAGACCCCAAGGCACAAAATGCAAACAATAAATGCAAAACGGGCCGTGTGAACGCTCACAGCACACTCCTCACAGGACTCAAACCAACCACCTTCCGGTTGCAAGCCCTGAGCTTTGGCCATCAAAGCAACGCCCTCTCCGACTCTTCTGATATTGTCTGATATTGCACTTCCTGTTTGTGTCATGGGTACGGGATACACAGGGGACTGCTGTCATAACCTTTAAACCTCCACAGCTTCAGAGGGGCGTCCTGTTATCTTCAGCTGTGATTCTGGTGTGTTCAGATGCTCTCTGTGAACTTTACAAGAAGAGAAGAGAAAGATCTGAGCGGGGAGCTGTGATGGGGCGATTATGTCAAGGGATCAACTAATATTAGAGATTGGGGATCTGAGATTAAGCAGAGGTGAATGTCTCTTATTAGTGTTGCACCTGGCCGCGTCTCTGATCCTGACAGCTGCGATGCTGGAGCACAACACACACACACACACACACACACACACACACACACACACACACACACACACACACACACGTGCATGCATAAACAACCCAAGACGCGTTTAATACTATCAGACAGGCGCCCGTCCAGCGCGCACACGGACCAGGACACACGCGCGCGCTCGCACCTGGGTCGGTTCGGGAGGTCTCAGATCTGCGATGAGACGCACGACCCGCTTGTCTTATCTCAAACTGCAGCTGCCGCTAACGTCGCACGCGCGTCGCGCACACGCGTCATTACGCGGTGCACATTTGGACATGCGAGCGCCATCCAGCCCGTCTAGTGCACAAGCCTCGCTATCGAGACGGGATCGCATTTCCTGCGTTGTTTTAAGGGCCATCATTGATCTTGGAGACAAACAGAGTTAAAAGACCCCTGTAAAAAACACAAGACCCCCTGATTTARCTTCGAGCTCCGCCAACAGGTTGCTTAACATAATGTGCTTTTCTACGTTCATTGAATTACGCGAGGCATCAGTCCAGGCATCTGACCGCATCATGCGCAAGTATTTTCCTGCAAATACGCAAGTCGCTGCCTAAACGGATCTTGTGACTGTTTTTACCAATAGAAAAACAAGCGAAACCTTATTCGTGGAGGTCCCTAAGTTCATTGTTCATCGCCAGGTCACACATCACCAAACTAGCCCACGAACAAGCAGCACGAATCTGAGATAAGCGGCGGACTTACCCCGGAGACATGAGATGACCGTCTATGGAAAACCAAACTGCGCTTTTGCGCAGCAAAAAGAGGTTTGAACGAGTGAAAATAAGAAGAAAACAACTGTGCAGAGAGAGAGAAATAATGAAGAGAGAGAGAGGCAGGAAACTCTATCATGTCTCAGTGGGGATCCAAAGTCTTTAAAAACATCCACGCAAGCAACATACATACGCGCACGGACACCGGGCCAGAACCGGACCCTCTGGGGCAAACGGGAAAATCCATATGTTGCAATAGCCTGCATTCAGTATTTACTGTAATTATTAATATTGATGGACATAAGTACTCAAAACGCACATTATTTTTGTTGCTGTATAATCTCAAAATTATACTTTTAAACACGATGCCAAAAACGTTCACAGACCGTCTGAGAAACTCGTGTAAACGTTTATATGAGAAAACCTCTTTATCTGTGTTGACCGTAACTTGATGGTATGAGTCCAGACTAAACAGACATTAAAGATCAACACTGTGTAACTATTGCTGATAAGTTAAAGGTTAGTTAAGGGTGAGTGAGCCGACACAGAACATCTGGTGTTGTTTAGTGTTAAGGATAAACCAACTGTACAGAAAACCATTAAGTGATGCCACAGGTCACATGACTCTCACGCTCCAATGGGCTCATCAACAATTCTTACCGATCCTCTCTCTAGCCAGTCCATGAGAGTCTGTGCGGTGGCGCAGGGCAGCTGAGAGCGCAGCGAGTTGCGGTCCTGCTCCGTGACCTGCAGCTCCAGAGCTAGCCGCAGCTCCTCGGCCAACTGCAGAACCTGCAGCGGTCCGATGCTCACGGGGGAACCGAGATCATACAGCCCATTGCTGTACTCAACTGCAGCCTTGGATCCTGTAAAATATAAAATAAGATGGACTGAACAGAAGATAGGAGACGTCGGGGACATGGCTTAGCGGTGCAGACATGTTGACACATTGAGTCGTGGTGCCCATGTGGGAGAAATGAGTTTAAACCCAGCGGGAAACACAACTACTTCACTGTGTGTACAGAAAACACAAAGCAGGTGAAATTGTGGGACAGCGTTTTACAAAAACCCCAATCTTAAAACTTTAGTGAAATCAGCCAATCGGATCAGTGCATACAGCGTTCGCCAAGCGCCTTGATTTTTGTAAGCACTGATCTGATTGGCTGATTTTACTTTAGTCTGAAGCTGAGACCAAATAGTGACTTAAAGGCGGAGCGAGAAGAAGAGCAGAAGAGATGGAACATCACACCATTTCATAAATCATCACATCACATTAGGCATCACCCACACCACTGCGGCCACGTGTCGCCTCCATCAGCCAGCGCTACAGCAGCTCCAACGCAACGCTCTCCATCTGGATACTACACAGCGAGAGGCAACAAATTTACACAAACCACATCTGGATTCTATAACACAACTTTAAAACCATTCGGTGACATTGTTCCATTCGTTTATGCCAGAATCAACACTTAGAAGTAAGCGAGAATTTGGGTGACATTGGAAAAGGGCCTCGTGTCAATTTTGATCTTTTGTAATCAAAAGACCAGAAACAAAATCAGGTCACGTAGGTTCTGCACATTTAAAGCTGTAAAGCTTTCCACATGTTTCTTTAAAGAGACGGTGGTGTTTTTTTCTCCCTGTCTATTGACTAAACACTCCCACTGTCTGCTATTGGTCAAACCAGAATCTCAAACAAACAGTGTTTTGTATCGACACATTTTGAGAAAATCAGCCTTTAAAAATGACTTGCTTATAGTGTCTTTAACACTAATCGATAAAGAGACATGCATCAGGTTTCACAACAGCAAAACAGGGTTGGTACAAATACTGTACAGAAAAAAAGCACGCATGGAAAAATCTGGAGCAATATTACATGCACATAACTGTGTGCATCCAGGCGCAAGTTTCTTGGTTGGTTAAAGGCATGAAATGACCTCATGGGTTCCTTTAATGAAGGAACGGGGGTTTTGTGCCAGTTACTGTATGATGGCCGGAGGCGGTTTCCTAACACTGTGATCTCAGCTGTAAATGAAAAAACAGAGATTTCTGTATTCTTGTTAGGCATTGATAACGTTATTAAACACAGCCCTCAAACTGTGTGAGACTGTGTGAATTCCCATTGTAAGATTCATAATAAGTGAGAGGTTCCAACTTTGGCCAGCAGGTGGAGACATTTCAAGACCCTTGTGAGGCTCCTACAGGTCCTTCGTTATAATGAGTAAATTCACCAACGGGAACTGAAGTCACACATGCCTGTGGACAAATCTCACCTCCCCTTAACTTAACACAGACGGACAGATGCTCATTTAATGTCTATATCCACACTGAGCCTCGTGGTACGAGTTCCTTTCCACATATAACATCTAATTACTAAACAATAATGGCTTCTTATTATATAAATTCCATAGCAATTTAATTATAACATCTTTGAAGTACACACACACACACACACAAACACACACACACACACACACACAAACACACACACACGTAATATTTGGCACATGCACTCTATGTCTATCATAATATAATTTTACTAAAATAATTATTGAAATGCTAAACTTAGGCTCTCTGACTTTAGAGACAAAATTCTTGATCCTGAATCTGAACAGCAGTACGACCTCAAGTTACGCAGCTGAAACAAATACACAGTTTTCAGATATTTTGTCACAGCGACCGTCTTCAACAGATTAGCCGTGAGCGCTCATCTTCATCCTCACACAGCCAATGTCCCCCTGTAATCTGCTGGCTGCCCACCATAAACATTTATCCTCTATTACTTAAATCATGTTGGCAATCGCTTAGCTTGCTTGAGGGGGTCACACAGCCCCCACACCCCTGCCCAACCCTGCTCGGTGTTTCCCCTCCTGTTAATCTGCTTTGTATGTGTCTGTGTTAACAGAACGTTAACAATGCTGCTTATGTCTTAATTACTTTATTGGCTGCAATGGTGGTCTAAGGGAATGCTTTTAAAATGCATAAAAATTGTTATGTACTTTAAATATCACCAAAAGGCTATGGTATGTGCATCAAACAGCCTTATTCATTTTCCAGCCTGATCCTGGTCTGCTACAGTATTTCACAAACAAATTCCTGACGTATCCCTCGATACGTGTGCGTCCATAAAGTCAATATTCAAACAACGTTCTGTTTCAATCTAGAACCTTTAAGCAAGCGCTTTCTGTTAACACATCACACCCTGTAATCAGATTCACACATCAGGGTGGAGACGAATCCAATTAACATACAGAGATCCAGCGATACGTTAAAAAAACACGGCATAGGCAAAACCTTATCTAATCACTTCCTGAGGAACAGCCAATCAGAAACAAGCAGGAAGACTACATACACTCTACCTAAGCCGTTTGTGCGAGAGACCAAAATTGCTAGTTTAAAACATCCGGTTTGCGTTCCTGTACAGAAACGTGTTTTGATGCGGACGTGATATATTTTTAGCAGCAGGGAGGAAACAGAAACAGCAAATGTGACAAAACAGGAGATT
>JBAJNP010009769.1:4912-17523 GCA_036877545.1 Yasuhikotakia modesta | reverse complement strand
ACACACACATACACAGTCTCTCTCTCTCACACAAACACACACACACAACACAGTCTCTCTCTCGCTCTCTCTCACACACACACACAGTCTCTCTCTCTCTCTCTCTCTCTCTCACACACACACACAACATAGTCTCTCTCTCTCTCTCTCTCTCACACACACACACACACAGACATTTACTTATCTATTTACATGGGAACATGTAAACAGCGAGTTAAACAGTATAACGTAACCCAGGGTTTACGAATCTGAAAAACTTCAGAAGTATGTTTTCATGGTTCTGTACAGTTTTATAAATGAGGGAGGCGTTGCTCGGATTTGTCAGGTTTTCCTGTCTTTGGATTACAATTTGTTCCCAATAAATGCTAAAGTAACACAAGGGTAGGTGTGGCTTCTCCTACTTGCATGTTGCAACCTTCTTTATACACACCCAACCCTCCCAAAGCAAATATTTCACTGTACAACTAATCTCTCTCTCTCTCTCGTGTATTTTACTGTATGTGTGTGCTGTGTGTAACTTCACCCTTTCACAGAGTCCCTCGTCTCTGTAGTTTCAGTGATCATGATAATGACTCATGATGAAAACGCTTAAAAACTTCTAAATTCCACCCTGGAATGTTTCACGATTCTGTTACCCAACCGCGGACATGACACAGCACTCATCACACGAATGAATCAGGGCATTCATAACAAACGCCGGGCAAACTAGTCAATTCAAAGAAAAAAGGTGATTCTTACAATACCAGGAAATCTGTGGTAGTTCTCATTTCCCTGTAGGGTGGCCATTTCACAGAGGGAACGGTTTTAGAAAGAATTACACAGGGAAATAAATGATATGAGGTCTGGACTTTGCGCAAACTTTTGATTCTCTTGATGGGGATGAGATTTTGTCTGATAGCGCGACTGAAGCGTTTAGTGAAGCTGGAGTTTAGACCGTTTCAGCACGTTCACAATAAATGGAATTCTTTGACCCAAACTCACTTTTCCTACCGGTGTGTGTGGGCAGCGCAGTGGGCGGAAATAGAGAGTTAGTCATTCCCAAAAGACACACAATCGTATAACACACACACACACACACACGCACACACACGCATCAGGCGAACCAAACTTCCTTCGTTTACTTGAAGCCTGGAGATATATAAAAAATTATAGAAATATATAACACACACACATATATATATATACACACACAGATACACATATGTATATAGTCTGAAAGCTCTGCAGTGAGAAATCTTCTGTGTGGTTGTGAAACAAAGATATCACACACTTTCAATTCGCTTGTATTTCCCTTTTATCAAAACTCTGGCCGTGAACCTTGATTCTAAACACAGATACAGTCAGTCATACAGCTAACCACTTTATGTTAGAAGAAGGTTTTCTCGGTGTTTCCATTTTATAACAAAAAATGTTTTTTTTTAAATGTATAATTAAAAATGAATGTTTTTGATATATGATATAACATTTAAAAGTTCTAATATTACTAAGAACTTTTTGGAGTTCTCTGAATGTTAGCCAACGCTCTGAGAAGGTTCCCTGTTAGCTGCGCAGGCGGCGGCTACACCTTCCCTTCGGTCTGCAGGATTTGAGAGACGGGCTCAGAGTTTCCTGTCAGCCTGACAGATCCTCTTTAATTCACAGAAGCTCGGCTCTAACTTTTACTTTCACAATGAGCCGCGCACACATTCCTTTACTGGAAGCTGTTTCTCCTCTTCAGGGCTGAAGCGTCACAATCTGAAGGCGGGTGACTGAACAACATCCCCTGCATGATACAACAGCCACGGTTTGGGACTCTCCAGAATATCTTATCACCCATGTTAACACGACTGAGTAATGCCTTTTGTTTTGTGTTTTGTTCAGGCTGCCATTTTCAAAATGTCAGGACAGTGAGAAGACCACAGACCGCCGAGCTCAAGCGAGATTCTGTTCTGTTTCATCTCCGGTTATTATTGGTTGAGAATCTTTTCTTATCGTCGTGTCACTTTTTGCTCTGGCTAGTTTCTCAGTAGCACACACTCAAATCTGGAACAATGTTACGCCGAAACGTTCATCTCACTTCTACGTTTGTCACATGACACTGTTTGGGAAAAACAATCATAACTTCAGTCATTTTGCTAGAGAAATGACATTATATCAAAATACTGAGGACAGCATTTCAGTGAAACAAACAAATTACATATTTTGACAACTTCTCAGAAAGCTACTCCTTTTTATTGTTGATTAAAAAACAAACAAACAAACAATAAAACAAGAGAACAATAAACAACATTTAAAGACCAAATATTGTGAAGAAGTAAATAAACTAATAACACAGCGAGGCAAGTCGCCTCTCAGTCAAGTATTTAATCAGTCTGTGTCGGACCGCAGGTCGCTCAGGCCAAACACATGAGGACAGGCTGTAACATAATCGTGTTTAAAACTCTCCAATCAATACAAATGCTGGAAACTCTGCAGCTAATAGAGTCCTAATAGAGATCAAAGTTTTACGAGTGACAAAACTCTGCTGTTGCCTTTATGCCACGAACAGCCTTCACAACACACAATGTAAACACAGTAAACTGATTCATAGACAATCAAATTATTTTCATTGTTCAAAGCTCCAGTTTATATGACACGCGCTAAAGATAAAATAACTCGTAGTCTGTTTTCTTAGTTTTTAAATGTAAGATGTGACTTTCTTTAGCTTTCCAAAAGCACACAATCAGTCTTTAGAGTTCAACAACACACAGCCCACCCACAATGACCCAAAAACAACATAACATGGCGAGGCCGCGCTCTGTACGGTACACAGCCATCAGGACTGTAGGATAGAGAAACACACATTATTAAACAGTCAAAGATTTCCAACCGATACATTGAAAACTCAAGCACTCGAAGCTACTGTTGGACACATGTACGTACAGTAGGTGTGGCAAAAATCTCACTGCTGTGCTCAAAATCTGCTCAACACTAACATGGAAATGCTTGGAGCAAAGCGGAGAAAAAACAAATACCACTACAATAAATAAAGTATCGGAATGATAAAAAGAATATGAACTAAATACAGTAGGTACTGTACACTCACACACGTTATTTTTAAAATGACTCCCAAAACAGCTTGGTACAAAAATACAATACGTTTGTGACATCAAAAACCTTATTCAAGTTTCAAAAAATAAATATCGTCTAACAAGGTTATTTGAAATTCTACTGTAACTCCTGCCTCAGTCCCTACGCATGATGCCCAAGCGAATATTAATATAGATGTATATGCATTTATATAAATAGAATTTATATTCCGTGAATTGTAAGAAATGCATTGAACAGCAATTTTGCAAACCAGGACTGCAGATTTACATGCGACTTTAACACAGGAGCAGGTGTATCTGATCACAGAGGGTCCTGCGCTTGTGCTGACTGCTTAAAATCACTGTCTAGGTGCCGTTACACAGACGCAATTATAGTTCATTTGTCATGCTGTACACAGAGGATAAATATGACATTATTTAATGTTTTAGATTTATGTGCAATCATGTAGTTCCCAAAAACAATGTGTCAGTAAGACACTAGTATTCCAACCTGCCTCTCTTTCCCCATTAAACATAAATACAAATTCTGTATAAATAAAATTGCTTCATAATTCATACAAAAGAACAGGAAAAAATAAAAAACACAAGAAATGCAAAATGCTATTTTTTTATCAAATAAAAGCCCTTTTTCTTTCATGTCACGCTGATACTGGTTTAGTTTAAACTTGTTTTTTACTTTCTTAAATATTTCTGCCTCTCAAAGTTAGCAGAAAACTCACCACATTATTATTCTTCTAGATTAACACACTGTTAATACTTCTCAGATTATGGACAGAAAACACCATTAACCAACTATTATAATGTATCTTCCAGACAACAAAATTGGAAAATTACAGTGCAAAAGGTCTCAGAATGCTCAGGAATTTTCCAACTCAGAAGTGGCAATCGGTTCCGTTTGAAGTTTTGCTCAGAACCAGAATTTTGATCTATTTGCAAATGCATCTTTGCTTGTTTTAAATATCAAACAGTAATGTAGTATGTTTTTAAAAAGTATTGTTTTTGTATTTTGCACAAATTGCACGACACCAAACCAACAAACAAACAAACGATATGTTGTCAATGATGTTATTGAGACAAAGTGACATTAAATCAAGAGTTTTCTACTTTAAACTCACCAGGATACATGTGACATGTTAAACATTATAAAGGGAATCATTATTTTCCAAAAATGCAGCGTTTCATTTACAAACTTCAAACGTAGATACAACCAGAGCATCAATTCAAACATTGTTTTCTTGTCATACGCATTTGTGTTTAAGTTCCTTTGGAAACGTTTGAAAAATAGTGCACATTTTTAGACATTATAAACACAGAGTTGATGATGAAGCAGAAATCCTCAGAGCAACGCTGCGTTTCATCCTAAAGTGGAAAATCGCATTTCAAGCTGTGCTGATGCAGTTCTGCTCTAGCAAAAAAAAATCACTTTTAAGTGCAAAATTCCTACCATGAGTTCAACAAATCCACAGCTCTGATTCCAGCTGCTGACATCAGACGTCCTTCTGAAACCCCTCACGTTTGTCTCAAACGTCTTTGTGTGCAGGTGTGGGTTTCTCAACGAGGTCATTCCTAAAGATTTGGAGATCTGTCCTGGAGACACGATTGACAGACAGACAGACAGACAGAGACGCTGCCTCTCTCACGTGTGTCAGCAACGAGGCGCGATGGGTCTTCCCCTCTCTCACCCCTTCTCCACTTTCTAGCGCTTTACTGCGTCATTTCATCACGGCAGTGAGCAGAAGTGAGACGCGGTTGAGGCAGACGGAGAGCGAGTGTGAGAGAGCGGGCAGGAGGTTGCCAGAAAGTTCTTAAACGACCCTTTCGCGTGTGGCGTCGGTTCAGCAGCTGGTGCTCTCCCCGCTCTTGGCCATGCTGGCTGAGCTGACGGCTATCTGGCAGCCGTTAGTGACGTGATTCATGACTTTCTGTTTCAGCTGAGCCACCTGCTCTCTCAGGATGCTGGCGGTGGAGGCCAGGTCAGAGTTCTGCGTCTTCAGCACCTTCACCTTCTCCTCCAGCCTGGAGATCCTCTCCAGTTTCCTCTTGCGGCACTTGGAGGCAGCGATGCGGTTCCGCAGCTTCTTACGTTCCGCCTTGATTCTCTCCTGGGTTTCCAGGTCAATGGGCGAGAGCGAAGGAGGGGAGCCGGTGGGGTCGCCCCCGGGTGCGTGAGGGATCTCTGGAACCGTTTGAGGTGCATCCAGACCCCTCCCTTGAGGGTGATGACCACCGTGAGCGGAGCCGTGGCCTGCAGAGGCATAAGCGATCTGGCCGCTTGGGTAAGAGGATGATAACTGATTGGGGTTGTAGCTGCTTAAGTTGGTGTAAATGGGCATTTCAGCGCTGGACATGAGGTTCCTCTGGTAGGTTCCCTGGATGGAGGAAGAAGGGGACATGGGCGCTCCGACCAGTTGGTTTTGTTTGTGTAGATCAGCCAGAGCTTTGACAAACCCATCAGCAAATCCTTCCTGTTCGTTTGTGGCTTGGTTTCGGTACATGAAAGGACTGGCAGACGTGTTTGGAGCAGGGCTTGTAGTAACCAGTCCCTGGTTGGACTGGATAATCAGGTGTTCCAGATCTGGAGACGAGAGCTTTAGGAGGTTCATGTCTGATGAAGACATCAACGAGCTGTTGGGATTGCCGCTCATCCCGAGGCTGTTTGGATTAATGTTGCCATTGTTCCCAGTTTGTCCCTGCAACAGTTTCAAGCAGGAGGTATTTCCCACGTTGCTCGTGAAATTATGTGGCACGTTCTTTTTGCTCATCATCTTGTGGCCCTGATATCGGTCATAATCTGGAATTTGCTCAAAGTTTTGAACACTATCATCGTGGTAGAACGGCGTTTCCATTTTACCCGTCATTGACACGGCAGAACAATTTCCTCATAATGTGATCAGAAATGACCTCAGCTTGAAACGTTCACCCATGTACTCGGTCCACAGCGAGACGAAAAGAACCGTTTCAATGCAGACGTCTTTGGCTTTCAGGAACCTTCAAACCTACAAGGGAAACAAAAAAAAACACACATGACCGTCGTGTGGTAAGAAGTTACAGAAAATTTCACATTTATAAATGTACAGATGACCGTATTTTCAATTTACAGCAGAATTACTCTATAATCTATAACATAAATAAGGAGGTTATGACTATTAATAAATAACTATTACACATTTCAGGAGCTTCATAAGACCAGTAAGGAGAAAGATGCTGTCATGAATAGAGACGCAACACAACGGAGAGCGTCGGACATACTTTCAATAGCAATTCGCATCGACTCCGACACAACAGACGCGTTCACACCCGTTCACACCCGTTCACACCCGTTCACACCCGTTTACAGTAAATCCACGTACAATTACATTATGTCATTCAAACTATAAACCAATGATTATGAAATTCATCTTCCTCTCAATGCGAAACATCATCAAACTCTTTCTCGCTCATCCGACACTTACCGACGGGCTGACGCGCGCGGAGACCTCGCGCGATCGCTCCGGGAACGTCCAGTGAGTCAAACGCGTCGATTAATCACGACACCAACGCGGCGCGTTACCGACGCGTCACGCCGCGGGAGGTTCACCGGAACGGTTTCGGGTCTGTGCGGGCGAGCTGTCGCGTTTGAGCCGCGTGGAAACGAATCGCGTCCTCTCCGCGGAGCTCCTCTTCCTCGTCTGCTGTCAGTCCGACTGTGGGACTTTCTGCTCTTCATCTCCGCTTCCTGAAACGGGACTGACAGCAGACACGCCCCCCCGCGCGGGGCTCCGCGCTGATTGGCCGAGCGTGAGATGGACCCGCCCACCTGCGCTGCTCTGAATGTGATGTGACGCGTCTCTTATGAAAAACAATGGGACATAAATTTATATTAATTTATAAAATGTCACATTTCTGAAACCTTCATTTATGACATTTTACTGTGTTTGTATTAGTTTAACCACGTTTACACACTTTTACTGTAATAAACCCTGGTGCAATAATAAACAATGTACCAGAGGTTTATTATAGTAAAAGTATGTAAACCAAAGTGTTTCTATTGGGTTAAACTAATACAAACATAGTTAATTGTTAAAGGTTTCAGTGACATTTTATTATTTATATAAATATCTTTCACAAAGGTTTCACCCAAGTATATACATATGCATGCATTTATATATATATATGTGTGTGTATATATTATATATGTGTGTGTATATATTATATATGTGTGTGTATACATTATGTTACACATGTAAATACACATTTTGGTTAAAAAATGAACAATATTTCATTTATAAGCAAAGACACCAGAAATCTGTCTTCCAAACCACTATTAAATCCATCATGGCCATAAATAAAGTCAGAAAGGTGGACTGTGGCGTGTACATGTTTCTATTGTAGGTGTGGTAGCAGTTTATAGCTCAAAGCCTGTAGCCACAACAAATGTGTAACATTGACCAGGGCTCCATGACAAAGACTCGTGGCCTGTAGAAAACACCCTCTGTTAAAACAGTCCATCCATCGAGTCTGTAAGCAAAACACTAGATTAATACTAGATTAATGAGGATTTAATGTGGGCTGTGGTTTCACTGGTGATGAAAGAGCATCACATAAACACAACTGCACAAAACCATGTTCACCATCTCTAAACTAGTCTCTAACTTGGTCTATGTGCTTAGAATCGCTTGTTAGCCGCGTTATAATAGTTTCCAGCATTAGGAACTTGACTGTAAACAAAGTCTATATATGAGCTGATGACAGTATTAATGCAGAACTCTCTCGACTGTTTTATTTATTTATGTTTGTTTGTTTGTAGTTTTGTTAGTTTCAATTACTGCATAAAGTTTGCAGCCAGTCTGTGTTTTTGATTCTTATGGAAAAAAATATATGAAATATGAAAATGGGTTATTTTTCAAATTATGTTACCATAAAATGAGATTTAATTTTGCTGGATTATAAGAAAAAAGGGTGGAAGAGATGAACCAAAGTGTGGGAGAAAAATACTGGCACACAAATGCAGCATTTCAAAGACACACGCAAACACTTTCAATCTAATCATTTGGCTGTGAGGCCTGTAATGAAATAATCTTTTAGCCTGTCTGATGTAGAAGTTTGTGCTGTGCAGTTTGTGTATGTGTGTATACACACACGCATATATAGTATTTGACACTATACATGCTATATATTTCCTGTAGTTCAAGTTGTGTTAGCAGCACAAATGTTGTGGGTTCGATTCTCAGGGAGCACATGATGCATTACATAGCTTGAATACCCCTGTCAGTTTCTTTGGATTGAAGTCTTCACCAAATGTATATGTTCTGAGGCAAACATGAATGAAAAGAACACAGAGCTCTGCTGCTGACGGCTGCCTGCATTTATTTACCAGTTGCCACAGATATAAGTGGAATAAATGATGTTTTCAGGACAAACAGCTCATGAGGCCTGAAGTTACCTCATGTCTGACAGGACACAATAAACATGTATTTGAGTCCAGCTTTGAGGAGCAACTGAAAGTGTGTGTGTGTCTCAGGTCTGTGGGTTTAGTTTTTGGCGTTTTGCTGAGGAAACGCTACATCAACAAAAATACACTAAAAGTGACGCTTTGTCCCTTTGAGGCAGAACTTTGTGAACTGCTGTCCTGTTACTCAGAACTAGTGTTACTGCATTTACATTGAGGATCTATTTTGACTGTATCTGGAATGCCTGATTCAGAGCAAAATACGAGCACAACATTCAGTGAAACATCAGATAAACATCAGATGAACACAGAAACTGACTGTTCCCCTAAACTTTCCCAGCTAAAATTGAACATTCTCAGAATGTTGACTAACATTCTCAAAAGGTTCTTTAAAAGTTATCAGAAACATTCGTTCTAACATTGATAGAATACTTTTTTAACGCTATATACTATAAAGCACTATCACTAAATTCTTAGTGGAACATTTGAAATGTTTAAAACATTACAATCACCTAAATGTCTAAATAAATGAGACATTTTCTTGAACATTTTTGTTATTTAATGGAAACATTATTGAAACATTCTTGTAACCTAAAATTGTTAGCTGGGTTCTGTGGACGTGAGAAGTTGCTGGTCTAATGTCCACAGTCAGAATTTATCTTGCAATAAAAATTCTACATATTCATTTTTGAAAATGTAGTTTGATTCTGAAAACACACAGGAAGACTGACAATGAACGTTCACATTAATAAGGTGCGATTATGTATGAAATTATTCACTCAATAACTCAATGAAACTTAATTTGACTGTACAGAGCACAATTTTTATCATTTCAAATGAGATGACTTTGTTGCTTTCATTATGTGTCTTAAAAATCTGAACGTAGCCGTAAAATGAAAGTAAGAGGTTGGACAAAGACTGAGGTCCCGCAAATGCCGCTCCAGCGTAAAATCAAAGTGTTTGCAGATCTGCCATTTGCTGTTTTGTGGTATCAGGCATCCGCCCATGAGCTTTCCTCCTGTTCCACATGATTCACTCTCTTCTGGTTGCCACAGAAACATCAGTTGAATGTCAAGTTTGGAGTCATTGCCAGTTTAGAAGCTTCGAGTGCTAGAAAATGAGCAGAGAGAGAATGATTCAACTCTGCTTAGATCAAGAAATGAACAGCTGAAGTGAAACTATTAGGAAACAAGACTTAAGGCAGGAAAGAAGGAAATGAGATGAGAAAGAAGGAAACTCCAGAAACGAGATGATGGAACCCTGTTGAGATACCAGCATGTGCTTCACCAAAAGCTGCTGCAACAATTCTAGGATGTTGTGGGAGTTTGTTAGAATAATCTGCTTTCTAGTTATGACTCCTGCCCCAGCTAACAGCTGTATGAACGGTTGTATGAACGTTTTCCAAATGTAACAAAGATAAGGATATTATTTTGAATGTCCTAGGAATGTTGTTTTAATGTTACTGCCTAGTTAAAAGAACATTATTCAACCATTTGTGTAACGGTTTTAAAATGTTCCACTAAAAAAATTAAGAATAAGAGTTTTGATATTCAGGATATATAAGAAAATGTTTGCCTAACGTTAACGTTACTTACAGATAACTGTAAGAGAATATTAGCCATGAGAATGTTCTGAGAACGTTCTCTGTTAGCTGAGGTGGCATGTGGGATTTTACAGACACTGTGATGCTCTGATGTAATGTTCTGTTTCTGAGCAACAAACTCCATCATTTGGTCATTTGTGTCTGTATTGGTATTGGTCAGAGTTTGTGTAGTTTGTTCAGATCAATATCTGATGTGGTGAACAGCTTTAAATGTGTTTAAATCTTTACTGTTGGAATGCAAATATCTGCTGCTAAACTTTAAGTGTGTTGTTTTCTTCAAAGTTCAATCTGTAACTTTTTTTGTTAAAAATGAATAAAAATGGTTATTGAGCTGGAACAGAACAGGTCAGCGTTCAAAACAGTCTCCTTATCTCACCCCGATCCACAACAATCAGCTTGTGAAAATGCTAGTGTGGCATAATTTTACTTTTCATACATGAGAAAAGGTTTGTAAAGAAAGCTGCAGGTTTGTGAATCAAACAGAGATGGCGACAGAGAGGCAGAAGTTATGACTGCAGCTTCACACGTTTGATCTTCAGCGAACTTCATGCCACACATCCATCAAATCATTCGTCACGATGGCAGCGTTATGTTGTTTAATAAAATCACTGACTCCAGTGAAGACTGTGAAATGCAAAGCAAAGAAGTGTGATTACAGGAACCATTTTGCCCAACAGGCCAATGTTTACAGAAGAAACACAAAATAACTAATACAGTCACATTCTGCTGGCCTGACATAAGGCCACTTTCACATTCTCACTCCGCCAGTTGGTGCGTTTCCATCCTCGCTCCCTTAGCAACCATTGATAATAATGAAATGTCAGGCTTCATTGATTTGAGACATCAGAGCCTTAGACATTGACATCAATAATTAATTTCCAGGAGGAAGAGCTGAAGAAAGATGATCCAAAACCTCGTGTGGCGCTGAGAGAAGTCTGCGTGTCCCTCAGACATCACAAATTAAGAACTGGCTTTTCTCTCAGTTTATAAGTTGGAACCTGATTTGTTTGACCACGCCCCCATGTAGCAGAATTTGAATGGACCACACCCACTCAAAAGTTAACAGGGTTGGTCACGCCCCCAAATGAAGGTGAATAAAGATGACAGAAAACGCTTTTACTGAACGACAAAAATATCAACACAATTACAGAAAGGAGACTTTTTATGAAACCTGTCTGTGGTTAGAGTTGGACTCACCAGTCAAATGATTAGTAGCATCTTGGTGACGCTGACCATCAGAAGATCGGCGAGAAGACCAACAGGACAGAAGAACCTGGGCGCTTCCATAAGCGATTCTAGTTCCACCATAAGCAGCTTTATAATATGGCAGAGACTGTGACTCACGGGGGCTTAACTAGTGTTTGTGATTCTTAATTCATTTTGACAGTTTGAAATGTTAAACCCTGAGGGCTTTGCTCACAGTCATGGCTAAGTAGGTTAAATAGAACAGAAGCTACGCGATCGATTTAAGAGTTTTCACGCTAAAACTGGCAATTTCTGATTCATGTAAACACAAATAACTGCATTAAATGCACTTAAAATGGCTCATCTCTGTTCCTCTATAAATGTCTCAGACATGTTAATATACTGATGTTCTGTGATGGGTACGTGTGCAACACAAGCGTCTGTGTTTTAATTGCATACGGGATGTAAATCTGAATGTAAAGTTGTATATGTGGAATCTTGTGTAATTTGCTGGGAGATTTTGTGCAGTGCAGTAAACCGCTGCGATAATGGATGCAGTGCAGCTCTATAATGAAGGTGAAAACCGTCTGCGAGTTACAGGTCAAAGCCGCGTTTTGCAATCCATTAAAAGTTTAAAAAAAGTTCAAAGGATTTAAGTCTCAGAGTAAATTGGATGCTGAGCAGTTTATAGAGATTGTTCACATAGTCCCTCTGAGCATCTAATATTAGGTTGTGAGAACGTTTCTCTAACGTTTCCATTAAGATACAAAAGTTGCAAGAACATTCAAAATGTCCACATTTTTAGACTGTGCAAACATTATTGTTGTTTATAAAGATTCATGAAACAATTTTTAAAATTCTGAATCGTTTTTTTAAAGGTTTCATAACAACTTCAGATGTTTTTGAGTTATTGTATGTATGTGAAAAACAAATTAAAGTTACTTTTACAGAAAGTCACAGTTACAGCTACAGTTAGCCAATGTTCTGAGAACGTTCCCTGTTAGTTGGGACGGTTGTGAGCATCTTGCCCTCCACTGGACCAGCTAATTTTCTGAGGCAGCATTAAAACTATTAGGGCTGATTTGCAGTCTAATCTTCATTGGTAGCAACTGCTATCCTAAAATCTTATTAAATCACCCACTCACATCACAGCAACATGCTGTGATATCCTACAGCTCCACCCACCTGTGTGTTTCAACAGCTCTGCCCACCTGTGTGTGTGTGTGTGTGTGTTTCAACAGCTCTGCCCACCTGTGTGTGTGTGTGTGTGTTTCAACAGCTCTTCCCTACCTGTGTGTGTGTGTGTGTGTTTCAACAGCTCTTCCCT
>JBAJNP010009766.1:0-17531 GCA_036877545.1 Yasuhikotakia modesta | reverse complement strand
TATACATTAATGTGTCCCTATGGTCAGTAAAGCTATAGAAAGCTATAGAAAGTTATATAGGTAACCTATAAATGTCTCCATATTATAAATGTCTGAATAAACCTGGTGTTGTTTATCTTTAACACCCAAACACCCCCTTTTCTTCCTGGATGTGAGATGAATGGACCCCCCGGTGGAGGAGAGACTCTAAAGGTCTTCACATGGGTGGGTGTGATTGATCCAGAGACCCCCGGGGTGTGTGCACCTTTCACTGAGGTCCACAGGCCCGGCCCGGCACACCCGCCTTACCTGAGAATCTGTGTGTTCTGGAAGCACAGTTATATATCTGTGTGAGCGAGAGGTCGCAAAGCCGCGAGCTCTCAGGGAAACGGGCCTATTTGTCTCGATGCGATGAGATTCCAGTGAAGGCGAGACACATCTTGCGGGTCACAGGAATAAATCATTAGCCAGACTCTGCTGTTGTGCCAAAAAAGCTTAAATTGGGGGTTCGGTGTGTGGCTGGTGTAAGGGGGGCGTCGCTTATGGTTCGCCTGGGGAGTCCGGTGAGACGTGATGGAGTGTCATGCAATGGCAACACCACACAGCTGCATTAAAGAACAGCCCTAATGAGGATAAATGTTTCAGGACACATGTCAGGGTTCACTGTCTCACTGCACTGGCCCACATCATTTAGTTAAGGCATCGCAAAACAATAAAAACAAACAGAGGAGACCATGTTACGCTATGCTACCAATGTGCAAATAGCATAATTGCTTGCAAGTTATTTTAAACTTATGTGTAGCCTGTTGGGTTCACGCTATAAACATCCACCCTAGCAACTACAAAGCATTGTGTTAAAATCACTAATAACACCTTAGCAACCATACACATTAGCAACGCCCTAGCAAACACCCACATCACCTTAACAACCAAGTACATTAGCAATGCCTTGGCAACCATCCACAACACCCTAACATCACACAGTGAGTTCTGAACTGGAAAACACGGCTCACGTTTTCTTCAGAACGTATAACAATCTAGTTTACAATGTAACACGTGCTTTTTCTGTACTGCTGTCAAATCCCTTAAGGTTCAGAAATGTGAAACTGTTGTTTTATAGCTGCCTGTGTGCATGTCGCTGTGTGTGTTAGACATGAGGTTACATGAGTGCAGAGGTTGCTACTGTATTAATGAATGCTGGTGTCCTAGCAGAGGTTTGGACCGGGTTGTGAGGCGTTTGACTGAGACAACTTTGGACGGACAGGTCACTTAACATCCAGCTGTTCTGAAACAAACAGAAACAAAACACACCTTTACTTCTGCAGCAGAGATAGACAGAAAGACAGATAGACAGATAGATAGATAGATAGATAGATAGATAGATAGATAGATAGACAGAGAGAGACAGCAAGAAAGGGAAAAAGAGGGAGAGAAAGAGTGAGGGAGTGAGAGAGAGACAAAGAAAGTGAGAAGGCAAGAGAGAGAAAGAGAGAGATAAAGAGAGGGAGCGGGTGAGAAGGAGAGAGAGAGAGAATCTCCAGAGATTTACAGACAGAACTGTTTCTACCTGGAAACGACTGACTGTGGAGAGAAAGAATGAGAAAGACAGCTTGAGAAAAAATGAAACCGCAACAGTGATACACCTCAAAAAACCTAAATGTTAATCACACATCTCAGTGTTTATGTATTTGCACCGAAATGAATAGTTTTCATTAATATGCAGCGATATAACAGCTGTATTCATCCGCATATTTTTTATAAAATCACGAAACAAATGGCATTTCTTTTAGGAAACTTACTGGCCAAAAAAGAATCACAATATTGCTTCATTTTCAGTAAATCATTATAAATATGTCGTGAATATTTGATATATCGCACAGTCTTGAGTAAGAATGAAAGAAAAGCTGTAATTACGTCCAATAAAATAGAAGAAAGATCCCACATTTACTGGCTATTTAAGTCAAGCTTTAATTTACAAGGCGTTTGAATGATATGAAACTCTGAAATTTTAAGTCATTAAAAGGTCTATTATGACATGCGACACTCAATAAAACTCTGGGGCAAATGAGATGAGCGAGGGCCGCGTTGGCACCCCCAGATTCCTTAATCAATATGCGAGCGGTTCACGGACACCGGCGGAAAAAATACAGGTTGATACAGAAATCCTGGGTTTGTAACAGAGGTGGAAAAGTAGTTCAAGGGGTACTTTCATGTTTGGATTATCATTTCCTCTCTCGACTGTAGGAAGCGCTGAGCGCAGCCCCTCCCTCACACAACTCCCCCCCAAAGCTTTCTGTTCCGTCTCTTCTCACACACATATTCACAAAGCATATCATTACACACAATGGGGTTTTTATCACAAGCTGTCAAGAAATACCGCTCGATTTGAATAGGAATTTAATTAGGCGTTCTGTGGATTCACACACACTCCAGAAACCTGTCCTGTTTTTTTAAAAGACACACACACACACACACACTCTCACACAAACACACACTCTCTCTCTCACTCACACACACACACCTCACCTACACCAGCACACGCAAACATGGGCCGTGCACAGATTCCCCCAGTACAAAATGAATGCAATATTAGAATAGATTTATGAATAAATAGGCATGCATTGCATTGCACCAATTTCGTCGCCAAAAGAGACGTGCTAACTTTTGCAGCTGGGGGTTACAGTATCAAAAATGAATGTAGACATACACTGTCAGTGTAGGAGGGAAATCTTGTAAACAAAAGAATAAGGTGTGAATTTTATATTATGTTCAGCATTAAAATTCTGTATTTTCTTGGGCTCTGCGGCTATATAGTAGCCACAAATCCTGGAATAATCAATCAAACGCTTAAATAACTGTCATGGACAAATAATATTACTGACAGTTGCTGCATATAAAGTCGGCAGGTAATAATGGGCTTCAAAGCAAAGTGTTAGTTTTTGCTGACTGCGCGAACGGAGGACGCTGTACATGGACGTACATATATGATGTGCATATATTTAGAGAATGTTACATTGTTAACCAACTAACCTTAAAGACCTTGAATGACACCGTAAAGACAATCTATTAATATTAAATATGATCATATTCTAAATATTACACCATTTTGCTTGTTAAAAAAAACATTTTCTGCTTTTATAAGTCTATGGAAGTGTTCACGGTCAGCTAGCATTATAAAAAAACAGCTTTTAAACTCAAAACCAGAGGTTTTTTGAGGAACGTTTGAGTTGATTACAAGAAAAACATTTAGCTGAGATTTCTAAAAGCTCTTTAAATGACTGAGGTCAACAGGATAGCAAACCAATGCTACTACACACACAACACACAACAGTAACAAACCCTTCCTGTACTGTATTAAGCCTGATACAGCCCCCTTCAAAAGTTTACCCATAAATAACTATCCTAACCGTTGCTTAGTGAGATTATCTTCCACTTCCTGCTTCATCGTGACAGTAAACGATTTACAAAACACCACAAAGAAAAAAGTCAATTTGATACAATTCAAGAAATCTTACCTATAATGCAACAACAGGCCTGAATGCGACGATGCATGGATGTTGCCAGCAGCGTTTGCTCTTCCACACTTTCATAACATGTGTTCTGTGTTTCTCTTCGTTCCTTTCCTTCTGTTTCCCTTCATCTCACGATGAGTTCCCGACTGCATTTCATAGACAAAACATCCTGTCTAGCAGCTGTCAAAGATCTTAGCCAGTGGCTTGAATCTTTATCTGGAGTTTGACGCTTTATCCGCCCCACAGGTTTGATATTTTCTCCACTTCCAAACTGCACAGAAGAAGAAAACCTGCAGTTTCAAACTGATCTTGTTTAGGACCTCAAAGATCATCAGCTAGAGGAACTTATCAGAGATAACGTGTACCAACATCTCACCAATACATGCCCAAAAGTGACTCTTTTAATTAGTCTTGAGAACCTCGATGCAATGACTTTTAGCAAACAAATTGTTATTGAACCTCTTTCTCCTCCAATCTCCCCTCACTCCTGCGTTTGAGCATTAGCACGGCCGTGTGCACGAAAGCCTACAAACATTAACAAAAATTACAGATTCATAAACGCATTACGCTAATAAGGGGTGGCAGAGGAACATTTAGTAAAATTTCAAAAGTCGCATCCACATAAAGCCATTAGAAATTACCAGTAAATGAGCTATTCACCATAAATAATGAATTCCGTTCCAAACAGAATCACTCGGGGCCTGTTCAATTACTCATTCAGACAGAATAAACCAGCGATGGGGCATAAAATGTTTTCTCCGGCCTCCGCTTCGTGCCGTCAGCAGGAAAGTGAGATTTAAGTTTTAAAACTTGCCTGTCGTGCGTTTACACACTCGTGCGCTAATAGAATCTCTTTGTCTTCATACCTTCACTCGTTTTTCTGCATCTCGTCTTCCAGGAGAACTACTTAAAGAGTTTCACGTAATTACACTTTACCGGTCGCGTGCGCTCACGGTTCGTTCACCAACGTTGTTTTATTTACACGCTTCAATTTGTCGTTATTTCCACTAACTATGTGCCTGTGGACAACAACGCAGCGACTTCGAGCGTCGCGCACGCCTGACGCTCCTCAGTTCATGAAATCTCAGCATATTTTACTGCCAGATCACCATGACTGTGTTTTACAGGCCTTGTGTCCTCCAGTCTCTGCTCTGAATCTATCAAAGGTGATAGATCTCAGTCCTTGGGGTCTAGTTTGTGGTAATGACTGAACTGGAGTTTAAATAGATACAGGATGAGGACAAAAGATAAAGAGCAGAGGGGCTTTTGACCTTTGATTTACATGGTGAATATAAGATGTAATTCTAAGAAGAATAAAACTTCTGGCTCATTGTAATCCCACTAGATACTGAATGATGTTTTATATAGAGAGGAACAAGCTAGCAGTGACAAAAAGACGAGGGACCAACTGAGGGACCATCTGTAACTATGTTCTGATGTTTATGTGCAGATTAAATATACAGATTATAAACATATACAGAATGAGTAGTTTGAAAATCTACCCTATAATCTACTTTATACCATGTTATACAAGCACAAACCTCTCAAAGGTATAACAGATATCACATTAGCATCACATCTTACAATAAGCTCCAATTGTTAACACCTGTTAATGCATTCGCTAGCGTGAACAACAACAATAACAATGAACAGTATTTTTGAAGCACTTGTAACATTATTTGTTACAATAACAGTGAAAGAAATAGAAACCAAAAAATATACGTCATAATGTGAATCGATGCCAGCAGTTCCAGTAAGAAATGCCTCTAAATGATTTTCCTCAAAAAATATTCTGGAAAGAAGTGAAATTTGTTATGCTTTAAATGTTTAACATCTAATTCAGTGAGTGAATGCCAAAACAATTTACTTCAAAAAAGCTGTGTAGCTATTTATGCGAACATTTGCTGTTTGCGAGGGTCTTTTTAGAAAATAAATTATTGCCCTTTTTAGAGGGCATAAATATGCATCTTCTGACCATCTTCACGACGACTGTTCTCCTGCGTTCAGTGAGAGGAATGTTAAGCCATTTGAATTCATTTCTGGTCGTCCGTGAGCGTTCGCGTGGAGAAAGGCTAAGTTACTTAACTCCCCCAATGCGAGCGATTGATCAACAGACACAAACGGCTCAGTTGAGTAAACAAAATACAGTGACCTTCACATAAATGCCAATTAGACCTCTGTTGCCTCAAATGGAGGTCCATAATCGTAATGTGTCAACCGTCCACGAAGCAAATCGACTGTAAACAGTATAAACCTGTCACACACCAGCGTGTTTTTTGCAGGCGGAATACAACTAATTTTAAATACAAACTATTTTTGTTGACATACTCTAAACCTGTTAATGTTTTTCATTCAAACATTTGGAATGTAAATGCAAGAAAACCTTTGGGTGAAACACAAAAAATCCTTTCACCACACGGAGACTGTTTCTAAAACAGTGGAATAAAAAATAAAAGACAGAAATGGCAAAAGGGTTGTGTTGCCCAGATGTTTCGGGAATAGAGTGGTTTAACGCTGCCCGAGTACATAAATAAGGCTTGCTAACAGCCGCTGTCTGCGTGTCTCTTTGAGTTACTCCAATTGAGAAGAGGGCTCAGGTCGGTGAAGAGCCCAAGGTTGAGACGCTTTCTGCTGATTGTTGAGGACATTTTTCCTGCTCTCGAGCCTCTGTGGTCAGGATAAAGCGGCGGGAAATATGCGGAGAGCCGGCAGTGGCGATGGCAGCGGCCCACCTCATCTGAATCCGCTGGGGCCTCTTGTCTTACAAGGACATTGTCTGGATATTCCCACCTGGTGTAAACAGTATTGGACAGGCATGGAATTGAAGAGTTCGTTCTTCACCTGCACTTCGTCAAATCAGGAGAGGTGGCACGGCGCATTCATTCACTCTACCCAAATGTTCCCTCCTTTTTTTCATTCTCTCGCCCTCGCTCGCACTTTTTCCTCCCTCGTTCGCTCTCTCTCTCTCTCCCCTGAGATGAAGGACGAGTCCCTGAGCAAGAGAGAGAGAGAGAGAGAGGGATTGTTGAAAGTTCTCATGAAGAGTCTGCCTAAAGCTGCTCTCTATAGCATGATCAATATTTGACCTTCCACAGTATTATCATTTTCTTCTTTTTTTCGTCATTCTCTCTTTAGAGGCTGAAATTACATTCTCTGCTAAAGGCCGCCATGCACAGCATCTCAAAATGGCCCCGCCAACTATAGAGAGACAGCATGAACATCGGACAGGGTTCAGAGTGAGAGCGCCAGCCGCCTCCGAGGATTCTGGGAAACAGAACAGTCTGTTATAGATACAGCGCTGTTGTAATAAAGTACACTATGTGTCAGCCAGGGCTAACCGTTCCAAATTATGCACACTCACCATCAGGTCCTGGAAGATAACAGTTCCAGCTTATGCACAGTCATCATTCAGGTCCTGGAAGGTAACTGTTCCAGCTCACGCATAGTCATCATTCGGGTTCTGGAAGACAGCAAAGAAAGGTCAATATTGTGCAATTTGATTGTTTCGTAAATGTTACTGACAGATTATGCAATTCGTATGTGGGTGGAGCAACAGTTCACCCACCCACTTTTAAGATAGCCCCGCCCCTGAAAGTATGTCTTTATGACAGCGTGAGCTGCAAAACTGTGTATGTGACTGTAGATGCACACAAAAAAGCTGATGATGATGATATAGAAAATAACATGTCTAAGGAGAGTCTGTACAAAACAGTCAACAGGTCACAGAGCCAAACAAAACACATTTCAGACTCCCCCTTATTACATGTATTCATTTTGCCAATTAATTTTGTATTGACATTAAAGAATGTGTTGCGATTTTCTTTTGATTAAAACCCTCAGTGTCTCTGAATAAACCCGAGTTTATCGTTGGGAAAAAATAAAGTAGTTTTACAAAAAGCAATAGCACATCGCAAATCCAAACAAAATATGAGGCGGAAAGAATTGCAACTGATGATGACAGAAATAAATTTGTACAAAAAGAAACACAATGAATTCCACTGGTGTGCGTGTGTGTGTGTGTGTGCGTGTGTGTGTCTATTTGATAATAAAATATTAAATTCCTGAGGGATTTATATCATGCTGGGTTTAATTCTGTTGGAACCGTAATCAAAAGAAACATGAATTAAAATCAGGAGAAATATATGAGTTTTTTTGAGCAATACAACACTAATCAAATAGAGGCAAATGGCTGCGTGTTCTCATTTAAATCTGTGCTTAACCTGCGAGAAGCTATTAGCCAAACACACAGAAGTCCAGCACCGTCGCCTTAAAAGTAAATAAATACAAAATGACACCCTGTTCAAATCTCTGCGTGATTTAATTCAATCTTTTTGGACAGCAACCCTTTGCAAAAGAAAAGCAGGTACCATGAGACAGCTTACATGTGTAACCAAACACCCTGCAGCCGATCGAACGCAAACATTTCAAACATTATTACAATAACACATAACTGAATAAGAGCTAAATGCAATTCCATTGGCTGCAAATGTCATTTTGTCGTTATGTAAAATCGTTCACCAGTCGACGTTAAAAATAAACAAATAATATGTTACATTTTTCCATGCATCCATCTATTTATCTGTCTATCCATCCATATAGTGAAACGGACGCATCTGTCACGCCGCACAAAATGAAAGCCATTTGTCTGAAAAGGTGTGTGTTTTATATAAACCTGTATGTGTGTGTTCGTGGCTGCCCCCATTTCCATAGCAAATCAAAAGCTGTCAGAAGTTTATTCGCCCCTGTTCTGACTCCATTCAATCAAGTGTGTGTATAATTACCCAGCCTCTGTATGCTAATCTATGGGGACCCAAATATTGCGATTTGACAAATCCTTCATTTGTATTCACATGCCACACAAAGCA
The DNA here is from genome assembly GCA_036877545.1 of Yasuhikotakia modesta. Classification (NCBI taxonomy): domain Eukaryota; kingdom Metazoa; phylum Chordata; class Actinopteri; order Cypriniformes; family Botiidae; genus Yasuhikotakia; species Yasuhikotakia modesta. The sequence continues at coordinate 9,175 of JBAJNP010009766.1, read as the reverse complement.
TCAATCGTGCTACGCGTGCAGGCGGCCCCCCTAACTTCCCGCATCCCCCCAATTCCCTGGAATACAGAACTGCGAAGCAAAGCATTGGCTGATTAGAAACTGGGAAACCTGCTGGGTTCTGCGTGTGCCATTAATATCTTCGCATCCAGATGGCTCTTTCTAGGTATTTGAATTCATAAAAAGCGCTAAGGCTGGGTCTTGCCCTGGAAGAGTTTGGTGAGGCGGGCTGTCAGCGGGAACAGAAACTGGGAATAAACACAGCGTGCGTTCCAAAGTTTGCCCCCCGCTGGGGCTAATAAACGCCCCTCTTGCTTTGGTCACCCGGCCTTGGAGAGGAAGCGCGGGCTGTAATTGCCACGGCGATGTGCTGAATTTGCAGGTACAGGTTAGCGTGTGTTCGCTAGCGTGGCGTGTTCTAAATGAGGGCCATTTTTCGCCCGTCGCCGGCGTTTATTACCCACGGCACTCGTTTGTGGGAAGCATCTCAGTTGCATGTGGGTGTCTTTTTTAACAAGTCTGAAAAAAAACAGCAGAAACTAATATGTATATAAATATGTATCTAAATAGCCCCGCAGGCTGTATTGCGACACCTTGATCATTTTTTGGACTTGAAACAAATAACAGTGGAAGCTGATAGATGGATGAAAAGGTGAAAAGCCTGTCAGCTCATAAGTGGTCCATCACACGGTCAGCGCGGCTCTCGTCTTTTGTCCACGCGTGATTATGACGCCCGCTGCAATCTCCTCACAAAAGGGTGAGCGGAGAGAGGGCAGAGTCTGTCAGCTCATCTCCTCCCCTTTAAATACAGACCGCACAGCTGCCTGAAAGAGCGCGAGAGTGCCCCACACACACACACACACACAGAGACACACATGCAGAAACTCACACAGAGACACACACAGACAGACAGACAGACACACACACATACACAGAGACACACACACACAAGCACTCACTGTGACATCCCTCTCAAACTGAGCTCATCTGGATCGACAGAACTGCCATGCAATTATTATCATGTGTGTCTTTCTTTCTGTTCATCCATTCATCTGTCTGTCTGTCCACCTGTCTGTCTGTCTAGTCTCTATCAGTTGTTTGTTTTTTCATTTATCACTCCCTTATTCTTTTCTGCCCTCACTCTCTTTTACTATCTTCTCTCTCTCTGCCCCTCCTCTCTCTTTTTCTCTCTCTCCCCCCTCTCTCTTTCACTTTCTTCTCTCTCTCTGCCTCCTCCTCCTCTCTCTCTCTTCTCCCACCAGTGCAGATTTGGAGGACGGAGGGAACATGAGCAAACATGGAGATTAGTAGCAGCTAATAATCCTCTTTTTCCACACGCAGTCTCATATTTCTAAATTAAAGAGGAGTGCAGGGGGGCTTATAAAACATTAAAGGGCGCTCCACGCGAACAGCCGCACCCTCCACCCACCCCCGGGGCTTCGGTGCGCTCAGGGATTTGAGGAGAGTAAACTAAAGCCATACATCATTGAGCAGCGGGCCACAGGAGAAGAGCGCGGGCCAATAATTCTGAGGTTAAACAATGTAATTTGGATCTTGTACGTGCAATTTATTTCAACCGTCAGAAGAAGTTTAAACTTTTCTCTATTATTTAAAGACAAATGAGCGCTTTGGCAAAGGGTGAATTTGCTATCTGGCAAAATAAGATGTTTACTGTGTATCTTAAAAGATTCACTTCAGACTGTATACAGTAGGTTTCCGTGCATCTGTTCATGAGCTTTATTTACCTAACCCATAATTAATAATATGTTTTTGTTACCTGCATTGCACAGATGAATGTCTTCACTGTTGTAGCTCAGCTGGTGGATAAGTTGATTGTACAGACAGTCGCTTTGCATAGAAGCATCTGCTGAAAACGAAAATACAAATCATGGACAACATCAAAAACTTTCGTTTGTAATTTCATTGATGAATGTTGGCATAAATCCAGTCGCTGCCGGCAGGTCTCCTGTTCTGAGGCGGCTGGCTCTGAACACCACACCAGTATCTACAACCACAACTAATTAAGTTTTCATGTGGGTCCCGTCTTGTAGGGTGTCAGGGTGGCGGTTCAGAAACGGGGAGGAAATCTCCTGCAGTTTAGAGGATTAACGGCTACAAAGTGCCCGTCAGAAATAAAAGAAGGCCAGCCAGTGAACTGATACAAGTGAATTAAAAGATTAAGGTGGTTTATAAAGACTGATTACAAAGCCATAGGGGGTTCTGAATGGGAAGACAAACCTTGAGATGGGATAATTCTCTTGTTCTTTCTCCTCATGCATGGGCTATTATTCTGTGTTTCACTCTCTCCTTAAATCGATAAGCAATGGACACCCAGATAGAGGCTTGGGCCTAAACGCTTGTAAATAAGGGAAACAAAAAGAGGAGAAGATATAATAAGATGGCGGAGACATGATGTAACTAAGAGTCAGTGCTGTCTGTGATATTACCTGTGATATCACCTGTCTGAATCTGCCTCGTGATGAATGGACATAGATTGACAGGCCAGTAGGACGTCCCATCGTGGCTTTGGGACCTTCTGACATGTTCTGGTCCTCCATCTTCAACAGAAGAAACATAACAGAAATACAACAGAAATATATTTAAGACCAACTGACTTAGAAAATGGCTTTCAGGGTGTGAAGAGACCAGTTCTACATGTAAATAACCTCTGTGATTGACTGACTTAAACAGTTACGTACCACAGTTAGGTTCTTCCCCCAAAGGGGCCAAATTGTTAAATATTTAATAGGCGTTATGTAAAGGTGTGCGGTCATATGCTAATAAGCTAACAGTGACATCATTTTGTTGATGAATTCTGAATGACCTAGTTTTGCAGCTTACAATTTCCATAAAAGTTCTATATGAAACATCAAACTATTTCATTTCAAAAGAGCAATAAAAATACGGTTTCCACCATACATGCTGCAAAATAGCCTGGAAAATGTAAAGGTTTCAAGATATTATGAAGAGAATTGAGCTGTGAAAGTGAACGATACGGCGGTGGAGTGAATGAAAGACGTGAGGATGGGAAGCCAGCAGATCGGAGGAGATGATAGAAAATGCTGCTCGCTGCAAAGTCCTCAGACAAAAGCGTGAAGCAATGGAAGTCTTCCTCAAGCTCTTCTCCATTCCACTGAAAGCCAGTAAGCACTTTTCTCTGAGCTGAAAAGCTCTCAGGAACATCTGCCATCAGCACTTTTCCACCACAGGAATAGAAGATTCAGGTAAGGAGTGACACGTGTACAGGATTTTTCCAGTCTCACTCATGCTTTTCTTTCTCTTTTCTTGTTTCTTTTTCATCTCCTCAACCTTCTATCTTTCCCTCACTCCAAACCCACCCCCTCCCAATTTTCTGTCGTTCTCCAAACACTCTGTTCTCTGCTGAGTTCCCACAATGCTTTGCTGTCACTGCCTATTAGACGATAACCAGTTAAGATCATGACATCTCTTTTACAACTGTGTGTTGTGTTTTATGTCGGCCTCGTGGGACCAAATGATACAATTCCCTCCTATTTCAGTGCATATATTTCTCTTGCCCTCTGCAGCCACTGTTTTTCCATCGAGAGACTGATTGTGCCAAACAGCATTTGTTTTAAAAATCTAGTTACCCATTGTGCCGTCTTTCACAAAATAATGACACGAGACCCAGCCTATTATCTTCCTCCAGTGTGTGTAATTAGTAATTAGAAAGAAGTAACAATTCAACTAACGTTTGCTAGTTTTTTTTTTAGCGTGACTAGCATGGATTTCAGAAGGTGACACGGCCGTGCAAGGTGAACATTCACCGATTTACACAAGGACACCCACCTACGCACACATGCCCCACACACCCACAACCACAGCCTGACCCTGGACGCGTGAATGGCAGAGCTATTCATGCGACTGGAGCCCCCCGCAGTGAACAGAGCTCTCTGAGGGAACCCGAACTGAGACACAAATTACATTTTCTGCACAATTAAAGCTGTAGCGGGGCTAAGTGCGTGGAGAGCCGGGCGCCCCTGTAGGTCCTACCTCTCAGTATAATGGCCATGTGATGAAGACTGCCCCCAGTTAATTAGCCTCTGAAAATACTCATTCTCGCCTGGGCACAGCCGATGGAAAGAGTGCGGAAAGGCCCCTCCATCTTATAACCTGCCGCAGACAGACGTCTCTCCACAGAGCTGTAATGCTGTGATTATTGTGTGCCTGTGATTATCAGGGGTGCTAGCAAAAGCCACCCTGGATGAAAACAAAGGCTCCGCCATTAAAAGGGCAATTAACAATATGCTTTATCGACGTTCATTTAGGACGATTAACACACCAGTTATTTTGAATTTTACTGCTCGTAAGCTTTTATTGTAGCACAGAATGATGCTTGTATCGCCGTGCGGCTGAACACAGTCATGTAACCGCAAACGTATCGAACGTTATAACGACCAAAATTGCTTTTCAGCAGCACTGAGAGTTTAATGCATCATTTAAGACAAAAAACTCAACAAAAGTCAACAAAAAAATTAAAAAAGGGTTTCTTAAAACAAAAAGTTTGTTACTTTAGTCACTTGTTCTCGTTTCTTAAAAGGTAAATATATTAAGAGGTAAATATAAGATAAAATATAAAAGAGAAAGAGAGAAGGAAAGAGAAAGAAAGAGAGAGTGTGTGTGTGTGTGTGTGAGAGAGAGAGAGAGAGAGAGAGAGAGATTTACATACAAACATTTAAAAGATTAAAGTCCCAAACCACAGCAAAACTCTTTACAAAAAGTAAAAAAACACAACAACAACATACTTTTGCTCTATGGTTACTATTTTAACTATTTTTTTACTATTTAAGGCTTTTCACTTCTGAAGAAAACGTCCAAATAACAATGACATGTGACAACATCTAAATAAACCGTCTTTGTTTAAGCCAAAAATGTTTAACATACCTGAACAAATCTGAACAAAATCTTGTAGCTAATTTCAGGTAGAAACATTTGCTTCATTTCCCAAATAATTATCTGAAATAAAAATCTTGCTACAGATAATTAAAAATAAAAACAACAAGAATTGGTTTCTGAGGAAACTGTTTCTTTAAATCCGTTTAGACGGAGCTAATTTCTTGGTCAGACACACAGAGATATCAGGGGCCCTTTCAATTGGACTCCCATATTAAGGGAAAATCAGCCTTGACCAATGGGGAGCCACAGCAAAGCTCTCTTCTTCCTCATTTCAGAAGAACCCATCTTCCTTCAGTGCCCCCGAAGGGCACGCAGGCCTGTTACTCACAGCAATACCCCAGACAAAACCTCACACCAGCTGCCCTCATCAGGGTGTGTATCCTCAACAGAGCCTCAGCACATTCTGCAATCTGGACTCGTGCCTTTCAAGTACCATTCATCTTTATTCACCTCCAGGAGAAGCGGAGACGCCGCCTCTTTCATCTTATTCTAATTCCCTTTTATAGCAGCTTGTCCATTTTTTTCCCTCACCCTTTGTCTCCCGTCGAGGTCAGAAAGCATCCAGTCACACACGGCGTCTAATAAACACAACCTTGTCGTGACACATGGCTCATAACGTTACGGGAGATTTAGTCGGGCCCGTCCGCCAGGGACCGGGAGCAAACGTGACTCCCAAACAGAAAAACGTTGCCTCCGGATTCTATACGTCCCGCACTTGCTATTGTTGCATATCATTGGATTTTTCCTTCATGAGGGAAATCACAACAGCTCCGGTGGTGACCGGAATATTATTTTTTGGAGTATATACGGTAAATTCATGCAAGGTTTATGAGATCAGAAGAGCAGAGGACATCTTTATGAGGAGATGGAGTTTCTCGTGTGCCGGGGTAAATTGCCACTGTGCTACCAGCCCGGGGACAAAATCACCCAGTGTTGTTACTCTACAGAACTGTCTCCAAACAGGAACTGTAACAAGACTGGTGAGGGAGGGAGGGAGAGAGAGAGAGAGGAGAGAGATAGTATGAAAGAAAAAAAAGTGAAGTATGGATTCAGGAAATTGGAATGGCGTTCACACACCGCCAGGGCAAAATGGCTCAACGGCAGGGGGAGGAAATTGTTTATGAAGCTTTCTGTTGCCGAATCTAAACTCTGCGCTCGGAGAAGAGACAGAAAGGAGAAAATTGGATAGAAAAGCTTCCTGTTGAGTTGGGCACAGAGCAAAACGGAGAGAGGGACAAAGAGAGAGAGAGTGATAAAGAGACAGAAAGGGAGAGCGAGCGACGAGCTCTGATCCAGGATCAGAGACAGCTTCATACTCCTCATGAAAAAGGCCTCAGCTCCGTGTTTTTTTTCCCTCCGCTGATAACACATTCACTTTTCATTGTGCAACCTCTAGCGATACACATTACACACTGCGATGTAATGGTGATTAGAACAATCATTCAAAAGCTTAAGCATTCACCCAGGGTTTATGACACCATCATTTACGGTCATAACATTACATAAAAAGGCAATTCTGCACTATTGAGCTGTTTTTCAATTCAGTTCGAGCACATTAGAGACGAGACAATGAAAATGTTTCTGTTCAACATGCGGGAAGTATTTTCCCGTCTTGATATTGACAGATTTCGGAACGCCACCCTTGTACAAGTGATTAGATCGAGTGTTATGTAGCGTCTGCCAAATGTATCAATGTAGAATTAAAGTTACCGCATGCGGCTAATTATAAACTAGTTAAATATAAACGTGGGGAATTACTGATACTTCATGCAATAGAAAAAAATAAAAAATATACACAGGCAAGAAACTAGACAAAAAAAAAAGCGTAAAACTGTATATATACTGAAGATACTGTGGTCTTCTGAGGGGGCGGAGATTATATAATTATATAATTTGGCATTTTCACTGCAATAAAAAAAATGTAAAAAAGTAAAAAGTTCTATAAAATCCAAATATATTTTCCAAAGGCTGTTAAAAATGTTTTTTGGGTTAAGAGGAGCTAACTGAGAGTTGCTAAACGGCTAACCCTTGACCCTCAGTCAGGAACCTGGCTGCAGGGAGGAGCAGTTACATCACAGGTTAAATCATGACAATGTTTCATAAGTTTGCATATTTTCCTCAGGCATAAACTGTACGACTCCACAAAAGCACAATAAAGACATCTGAAAGCTTCCTGCAAACCCCTGACAAAAACAAGCCAGTACCATTAAGAAGTTCGTGGTGTCGATGATCTGAAGGTGTTTTGGCAAATCACCGGAGTAATTATTCAGCCGAGTCCATATTTAGCCTCAGCCATTGGCCCCCGACACCCAGAGCTACACTTTTAATTTCCCTGCGTCTGTAGCGTCTCCAGTTACCGTGATGGATCTGGGCTCAAGTGAATGTGTCACCACACATCCATCAGACCCTCGCAGAAAATACACTGGGTCACATTTCCTTCTCTCTCCTCACACACACACACATATTCACACACAGACACACATACATACATGCACGCGCACACACACACACACACACACACACACACACACACACATACACATACACACACACACACACACACACACACACACACTGAAGTCCACCATGTTTTAAAAGAACAGGACTAATGTCACTCAGGTGAAGGAGTACAAGGGGGTGGAAAGAGAGAGAAAGAGAGAGAGAGAGAGAGAGAGAGAGAGGGATTGGTACATACACACAAATTAAATCAGTGCGCCAAGAAACAACTTTAGCTCCACACAATAATGAAACTACTGTGAGTGTTTAATGGCACTTTAAAATATATCTGAAGACAGATATAAATACATCAACAGTCCAACCTTGGATTTAAATAATGAAGTTAATTCCTCAACCGGTGGTCTGACTATGAGCTACTCTTTAAAAACTTATCCTCCGCTGCTTCAAGGACACGACCCACAATGCACTGCAGTAAACTCATGATGTAGCGATTCTCCTGATAACCGTCTTATACAAACACATACGCCAAAAATACCAGTCATTTCCTCGCCCTCATCTTCCTCCAAACTCCTCCTTCTTCACTTCTTCTCTTCCCTCGAATGCAGACAGATGAATATTAATGCTCATTTTCTCATGCAATGAAAGTGACTAGAGACTGTTGAGATTCAAAGCACCATTAAAGTGGCCTGCTATACTTTAAGCCATTTGAAGCCATACAATGAAGCTTTGTGTGAAGAACAAACCTTAATAGAATTCATTATTCATTGAAAATCTTACACTCCGATGCTGCTCTCGAATGCCGCTTTCCATGCTTCAGTGCATGGAAAATAAATTCCCTTTCTGCATTCCAGGAAGCAGTTACCGTTCAGGAATGCAATCACGTTAATTTTCATTTTTTGGTGAACTGTTCCTTTAACTATCCAGAAAGCATGATGTCACACATTGTATTACCTGCCCTGATATATTTATACTAGACTTCAGAGTGTTCGCTGTGCCTCAGGCTGTACATTGTTAAAAAGAAGTTTCCGGCTCGCCTTCCCTCTCTCCTCATGCTTAACATGTGCTTGATCATTGTGGCAGAAATAATTAACTCTTTTTAATTGTCATTAGATCTGCTGCCAAACGAACATTAATTGTCCTGGCGAGAAACAAAGCGGCGTCTCCTATTCGCTCGTGTGTTTGTACGCTCTAAGGCCTTGGGATTCGAACGCCATGCCAACGGTTTCAAGCACCCTCACTACGTGGACGCTAGCACGCGTTGTGCGTCCTCAGGTGGGAACCGGGCTGACAGGAAGAAGGAATCATGAGAAATAAAAACACGGCAGCCCGAAAGGGGTTAACAGCAAATGTCTCCGTATCGAACACCATTGATCTTTTAACACTAATTAAAGCACAGCTGGGGCTGTTCAATTAATCTAGCGAAAGCCAAGAGCCTTCGCACAGGAAGCGCCGCGTCTCTCATTCGCCCGCAGACTGATAGTGAGAGAGGAAGATAGAGGGGAGAGACAGATAAAGAGGGAGCAGAAAAAGGAGGAGAGATGCTGGCACCTTGAGTCTGATTAGTTCTGTTTTACAGGTCTCCTCTAAAACTCTAACCTTCTTTTTACGTGAACACACTTTACTGCTCAGAAATGATATATTTTAAAAGGTTGTGTTGAGGGCCTTATAACTTCTACACCTGTTAAACTCCAAGGTTGCTTGACAGTTCCTGAAACTTTTTTCTCTTCTGCATGAGAGTCTCTTAAAGATGTACAGTTGACAAACACACAGAAACACACATGCACACACACTTACATGCACACCCACA
>JBAJNP010009765.1:0-17532 GCA_036877545.1 Yasuhikotakia modesta | reverse complement strand
TTAATGTATGTATAATAAGAGATGTGATTCTGGGACGTATGCCTTAGGAGGGCTCATACCTATTTTAAATACACATGAGCTGATTTTACTTAAAATTCTATATTATTTCTTGAGCAAAGGGTCACAGGAGAGAGCTGACTGGAGAAATGTAGAATGTCTAATTGTAACAAATTACCAACAAATGTAACAAACTTTTTAACAACAGGAAAGTTGGGGGTTGTTTACTACTGTCTTTGATTGCAAAATATGGTGAAGATACTGTAATGCCAGGCCAGCAGAGGGAGCCCCCTCCCCCTAGCGGTGTGCTTTTGCTCCCTCTGCTTCTTCTATGTAACTTCCTGTTTGGTGGCTATAAAACAACCAAACAGGAAGTTAAGCAGTATTGTTTTGCCTATTCATTGCCTTGTTTGCCTTGACCTGTGTTTGCCTGTTTTCTTGTTTTTGACTCTGGACTGCCTTCTGTTTTTTTAATGTTTTCTGCCTGTCCTGACCCTTGTCTAGTTTTTGTATTTGTGAGTTTGGATTGCCTTCTACATTCCTGATTGCCTGTGATTGTGACCCTGCCTGTTTTGACCATGCCTCACAAAAACAAACGAACCCTGCCTATGGATCCGACCCCCGCCTCCGTCTCTGTGTTCACGCCCCATGTTACAGATACATTTTCAGGGTGAACATTGTAAGATTGAAAATCTAGAATGAAAATGTAGTAAAGCTTATGACTGAGACACAATACTGTGGTGAAAATTATTTAGTGCAAAGAGAGTGGAAAATAAACACAGAAATACTCAGTAAATTGTTTTACATTCTTTGTTTTATATTTTGTGATGTGATTTTTTTTGGTATGTCTGTTTTATTTGTTTTTTAATTCTACAATAAGCTTTATATGCCCGTTGGAAAACTCTTATCTTAACATCTGACTCTCCTCTCCTGGCCATAAATAGCATATAACGCAAGTGTAATTATGTGGAAATTAAACACTTAAAATTACTTAAGAGTTTTGTTAGAGAATTGAATATTAGAAGCTGGAAAATGCCCACCAATCACATTGTTTTTTGTGATGACTTTTGTAGCATGCAGAGAGACAAGATGTGGGGACCAATTTCCTGCCAACGAGCTTTTATAATTGCAGTTTACACCACGACAAAGTTGTGGCTGCACAAAGCTGATAGTTCTGGGGATGAAGAAGCAGCAGAGTGATGAGGGCGTGTCGTCACAGGGTGATGTCATAACCAGAAAATGATGAAACGCACATAGCGCTGCTTGGGTTAGCTTTGTTTATTCAGCAAAGCACTCCATGTTACATTGTCTGTCCTTGTCACTTGTTAACTTTGTAGAAGTTGTCTTGCGTAATTTGTCTTTGTGTTTAAAGGAATGATCATGCCTAAGGCTAAAGCTTAAAGTGATAGAGGGGGAAATGAGCAGCATTTCAAGCTGTGTGTTCCTCCCTGCCCATGCTATATTATGGGTGGGGAATGACACTAACTGAGCGTGGTTATAAGGTTATGCCATGGGTGGAACAGGTGCTAGCTAGATACCTGTCCCTAGATACCCTACCCAGTTAGATGAGGCTGGGGGCCCCACACCTGAGGGTGTGAGTGAATTCTGTAGAATTGCTGATCTTTCCGTGCTATTAGGCGGTCCATGGCAGCTCTGGTGGCTGCACAAAGGCATCTCTGGCTTAATTTGTCAGATATTAAGGCTAGAGATAAGGCTGTTCTTCTGGATGCCCCTTTTTTGCCTTCTGACTTGTTTGGCAATGCGGTTCCTAACCCAAGATCTCAGGTTTCCCTAATGGAATGCTTTTGAAGCTGGGCAGTCTGTCTAAACTATCACCCATTTACGATGAGCAAGAGGGGTAAGGGAGGCACTAAATCTACCAAAATTAGGCAAACTGCATTAAGGTTTCTGGCCCATAACTAATTTTATGATCAGCAACAGAGTAAAGAGACAAGATCTTTGAGCATGGCATGATTTACTGGTGCCCTTGGCCCCCCAGTGGGTAATGTGAATTTCCCCCCACTCTCTAAGTCATATCTGAGGCTGTTATCCAGATGGCTCCTGACCCCCATGTGGCCTCCCCACATGCTACAACTCCCCACTTACCATCAATGGCACCACAGTCACAAGAGTGAACAGCACCAAGTTCCTAGGAGTGCATATCTCTACGGGTTGCATATCTTCTGGGTTGCGAACACCACATTGCTGGCCAAGAAAGCTCAGTCACACCTCTATTTCTTTTGTAAACTGAGGAAAGCATGAGTCCTGACTCTCATCATATGCTCCTTCTACCGAGGCACCATTAAGAGCATCCTCACCAGCTGCATCACGGTGTGGTACAGAGGCTGCAATGTCTCCTGTCGGAACACTCTGCAGCTCTGCAGATAGTGAATGCAGCCAACAAGATCATCTGAGCCTCTCTGCCCTTCCTGGTAGATATCTTCCACACCTGACTCACTAGCAGGGCCATCAGCATCATAGCAGATGCCTCTTACCAATCAAACCTCTACATCAGCTTACTGAGCCCCAGAGGAGCTGGACCAAGTCTTGAGACAAGCAAAGAGGTCCACTTGGGCTTGCCCAAATATCTTCCATATCTGATTCACCACAACTGGGTGAAGTTTGTACAATACATTTACAGCGGAAAGTAGAAAACAATAACGCAGACCAAAAAAGTGATACAGTGAGTTACTTAAATAAATAAAACAGTTACTAAATAATAAAAACAGCCCAGTGGCAGTAGAGTGGTTTGTAGTCTGTTATTTTGTGTCTTATGGCTTGTGGGAAAAAGCTGTTGCAAAGTCTGGTAGTGAGGGACTGAATGCTTTGGTACCGTTTACCAGGCATCAGGAGGGAGAAAAGTGTGTAGGAAGGGTGTGTGGGGTCAGCCACAATGCTGCCCTGAAGGCGGAGTCTCTGGTTCTCAGTAGCACACACACCTCTGCAGTCATCCATGGCTTCTGGTTGGAGCGTGTAGTGATGGTCTTGGAGGTAGTGATGTCATCAATGCACTTGCTGTTACTGATCATCAGCTGGTCACTGATGACGCATATTCCTCCAAGATAGTGGAGTCGCCGTCAGTTGCTGCTTCCCTAAACATGTGCCAGTCAGTGTGCTCAAAACAGCCCTGAAGAGCAGAGATGGCTCCTGCCAGCCAGGTTTTCACCTGCTTCACAACTGGTTTTGATCGTCTGACGAGCGGTCTGTATGCCGGAATTAGCATAACAGAGATGTGGTCTGAGTAGCCGAGGTGGGGTGACACTGCCGGGCCTTTTTTACTACTGTGTTGATGTGACACGACCATGACAGATCCTGTGTGATGTGAATGCTGAGATACCTGAAGCTGTTCCCTCTCTCCACTGGGCTCCTGTTGATGAAGGGGGGCTGGTAGTTCCTTGCCTGCTTTTTACTTAAGTCCATTATCAGCTCCTTAGACTTACTGACGTTGAGGAGAAGGTTGTTCCTGTGGCACCATTCCTCCAGAGTCCCAATCTCATTGTTGTCAGAGATCAGTCTGACCACAACAGTGTCGTCAGCAAACTTTATGATGTTGGTGGAGTCAGTAGTGGCCATACAGTCGTATGTGTACAAGGAGTACAGCAGGAGGCTCAGAACACAGCCCTGGGGGGCTCCAGTGTTGAGGGTGAGGTTGAGACATGTCTGCCCATCCTGACTGCCTGTGGTCTGCTGGTTAGAAAATTGCAAAGTCACTGACAAAGAGTCCAATGTGTTCCAGCTTGATGGTAAGTGTGGAGGGGATTATGGTCTTAATAGTCACTTCTCTTTTTACCAGATTGGACTGGCTACCATTGGCTGCTCGAATCAAGTTCAAGGCACTGAGGGTGGCCTTTAAAACAACCACTGGGTCTGCACCAAGTTACCTAAACTCATTCGTATGGACCTATGTGCCCCCCAGAAGCCTACATTTCACTAGTGATCAGCGCTTTGTGGTGCCACATCACAGAGGCAAAAAATCACTGTCACAAACATTATCCTTGACTGTTCCCTCCTGGTGAAATGACCTTCCAGTCTCGATCAGAACAGCTGACCTTCCAGTCTCAATCAGAACAACTTTATATCTTCAAAAAAAGACTAAAAACACATCTGTTCTACCCTTGTAAGACTATTGCTTCAGTTCATGTACTGTTTCTATTGTTCCTTCATTTGTAAGTTGCTTTGGATAAAAGCATCTGCTAAATGCATACAGTAAATGTATTACCACAAACAGCATTCTAACATAATTTCCTTTTCTGGTGTCCAGGTGGGTGAGTGATGTGTGGAGGAGGTGAGAGATGGCGTTGTTGGTTGAATGGTTTTGGCAGTAGGTGAACTTTAATGGATCCAGTGTGTCTGGTAGTGAAGTCATGACGAAGTCTTTTACCAGCTGTTTAAAGCACTTCATCACTACTGAGGTCAAGGCTACAGGGAGGTAGTTGTTGAGGGAAGCAGGATGGAATATCTTTGGAACAGACACAAGCTCAGGCAGTCTCTTCTTGTCTGCAGTCAGTAGTGTTAGCTAAAGTATTAGCTTTAGTGTTGTCATTATTAGATGCAGCCTCAAAGTGAGCATAGAAAGTGTTCAGCTCCTCTGCCAGAGACACATTTACATTCATTATACTGGATGTTGGTGCTTTATAGACCGCTATAGTCCTTAATCCCTGCCACAGGCTCCTAGAGTCTGTGACTCAAGTTTCCTTCCATAGCGCTGCTTCGCCTCTTTCACGGTTTCCATACTTTGTATGATGCTGCTTCAAATAAGTTCATGTTGCCCAAAGTCTCGTGTCGCAGCGGTGTGAGATCTCAATGTTTCATGGATGGTCTTATCCACCTACGGCTTCTGTTGGGAAACTTTCTGATAGTGTTTTTCTGCACAGTATCATCTGATAGTTTCTCAATGAATCCCACAACTGCTTCAGTAAACACATTGATGTCATTAGAGCTGCATCCGAACATCTGGTCTGTCCAGCGTGAGACCTTCCTCTGAACCGGAGCTTCCTGTTTGAGCCTTTGTTTATATTTTGGTATGAGGAAGATGGCGGTGTGGTCAGATAGACTTTCAGATTTCTCAAATAGAGGGCAAGATTGTGCCTTGTAGCCATCTTTAACTGTGTTTTTAAAGGAAGATATAGGAAGATATAAAGAATGAAATTTGATGGTCAGTAGTTCCAGGTTGGCTGTACAGGATCATGATAGATAAACAATGCTCAGACTGTTGCACCAGCTACTGTTCACCATTAAGCACACACCACCTCCTCTTGACTTCCCCGATTCCAGCGTCCTGTCCATGCGGTGAAGACCATCCCTCCACCCGACGACCAGGTACTCTGTCTAACTGCTGCTGATGTGAGGCAAACTCTACGCAGAGTTAATCCACGAAAGTCTGCTGGACCAGACAACATCCCTAGTAAAGTGCTCAGAGAATGTGCAGAACAGCTGACAGACGTCTTCACAGACATCTTCAACATCTCTCTGAGCAGAGCCATTGTTCCGACATGCCTGTTCCTTTGCATACCGTCCGAATTGCTCCACGGGCGATGCTATCTCCACAACCATTCACCTGGCCCTCAGCTGGACTTCAGCTCAGCATTCAACACCATCATCCCTCAGCGCCTGCTTGGACTAAATACTTCTCTCTGCAACTGGATTCTGGACTTTCTGACCGGGAGACCACAGTCTGTCCGAATCGGGAACAGCATCTCCAGCACCACCACACTGAGCACCGGGGCCCACCAGGGCTGCGTCCTCAGTCCCCTGCTGTTCACACTGCTGACTCACGACTGTGCAGCGATGCACAGCTCGAATCACATTATCAAATTCGCCGATGACATGACCATGGTGGGTCTCATCAGCAAGAACAATGAGTCAGCGTACAGAGAGGAGGTGCAACAGCTTACTGCATGGTGTGAAGCCAACAACCTGTCTTTAAACGTCGAAAAGACCAAGGAGATGATTGTTGACTTCAGGAGAGCGCAGAGTGAACATCCTCCACTTACCATCGACGTATCCTCCATGGAGATCATCAAGAGCACTAAATTATTTGGTGTTAATCTTGAGGAGAACCTCACCTGGACTCTCAACACTAATCAGATTAGCAGGAAAGCCCAGCAGTGCCTTTACTTTCGGCGAAGGCTGAGGAAAGCACATCCCCCTCCCCCCTAATGTTTTATCTAATGTCGTTTAATGTGTAATGCCCTGTAGCTCTTGTTGTATTTTCGTGCCTCTATGTTTTGTTCTGTGTAGCACCAAGTCCTGGAGAAACGCTGTTTCATTTCAATATGTATTGCATCAGCTGTACAGTATATGTTGAAATGACAATAAAGCTCACTTGACTTGACGCAGTTATCTGAATGGCAGTTTAGAAAACACAGTTGCATTTATGAAACATAATTAATGTACTTTTCACTCTCATGTTTCTATTTTGAGACAAAAGGTCACTGACAATCAAGCGAGAAACAGACCAACATACAATTCATGCCCAGCTAGGTTAGCAAGACAGACTGACAATCACATCAACTTAACTTTGCTGTTGCTGCAGCAGCTGACATCAAACTTAAAGATAAGAGAACACATTTACCTGATTGCTGTTCTTGCATTTCACTCTCATTGTGTTTATTTTGTCATTGTGTTTATTTTTGTTTTTCATGTTCGGATGGATAATTCCACCTCATATTTTAATCAAACTGAGGTATGCGGTAAGGTGTGAACATTGACCGGTGCACTGACAGGGAGGAGGAGGAGGCCTTGCATAATTTGTGTGGCCTTCCCACCTTGCGTAGTGAGTGTACAGGGCAGATTGGTACTGTGTAACATTGTTCCAAACAGAGTGGTGGATCTGGATGGACATACTACTGTACATTCAGGGCTGACAGAGTAGCAGCAACTTCTGGTAAGAACAAGGGCAGTGGAGTATGCATTTATGTAAACAAAACATGGTGTACAGACTCAGTCATTGATACATACTGCTCTTCTGATCTGGAGTTCCTGATTATTAAGTGCAGGCCATTTTATACACCTACCATGTGAGTTTACTTGCTAACGCAGCTATGCAGCTATGCAGCTATGAAAGAACTTTATGCAGCTATTAGTTGCTATTGTTGCTGGGAACTTTTATCACAGCTTTCTTCTTCCCAAAGATCTTCCCAAAATGTACTTCTGTCTGACCACCTCTCTTTGTTCCTGCTCCCCAAGTACACCCCAGTCACCAAACGTGTGAAATCCACAATGAGGATCATCAAGATCTGGCTAGAAGGTACTGACTCCACCTTACAGCATCAACTCAGACTGGACACAGCACACAGACTGGAGTTTGTTTGCTAAGCAGGTCACTACAAACTTTCTGGTTAACATCAACACTTACAATGATCTTCTAGAGCACATCAATAGGTGTGTGGACAGAATCACCAAATACAAAAAAAACCTTCCCTAATCAGAAGCCCTGGATAAAAAAAAGAGGTTCACCCCCTGCTCAAAGCTAGAGATGCAGCCTTTAGGTCTGGAGACCAAAAAACTTACAGCTGAGCCAAAGCCAACCTGGGAAGGGGTATCCGTCAAGCCAAGCTCACCCAAACAAAGCTCACCCCAAACAAAGGATCGAAGAGCACTTCAACTCCTCAGACCCCCAGTGTATTTGGTATGCTCAACGAGGCATACAGCCCATAACAGACTACATACCACCCAGCACTGTCCCTCCATTTCTGTCTCTCTTCCTGACGAGCTTAACCACTTTTATGGTTGCTTTAACTGAGACAACAAGGAAACCTCCCACAAAGCAAAGCAACCACCCAGGTAACTGCCTCTCACACTCCTAATTTCAGATGTTTGCTCCACTCTGAGCAATGTGAATGCAAGGAAGGCAGCTGGCCCTAATGGAATACCTGGGTGTGTAATTAAAACCCGTGCAGAGCAGCTGGTGCGGGTTTTACAGACATTTTCAATATGTCCCTGGCCCAAACAGTTGTCCCCACTAGCTTCAATTCTTCCACCATTGTGCCAGCACCAAAGCACTCAACTGCCTCTGTCCTCAATGACTTCTGTCCCATCGCATTCACCCCCAACATTGCCAAGTGCTTTGAGAGGCTGGTTTCATCCCATCTCAAATCCTGTCTCCATGCTACACTGGATCTACACCAGTCTCTACAACACTTCACTTTGCACTAACCCACTTGGACAATCACAATACACATGCCAGATTGCTGTTCACTGATGTCAGGTTTGCTTTTAACACTGTGATCCCCTTCAAGCTAATCTCCAAGCTTAGCCAGCTTGGAATAAGCACATCACATTGCAACTGGACTCTTATCTTTCTGACTAACAGACCCCAGTCAGTTAAGCTAGACAACCTCTCCTCCTCCATCATTACCCTAAACACTGGCATGTCACAGGGCTCAGTGCTGAGCCCTCTCCTGTTCTTTTTTGTTACCCAAGACTGCACCTGTTCATGGCTCTAACACCATTATCAGGCTTCACAGATGACACCATGTGTCATCGATGATCTCACCTTTTCTTTAAACACCCCCCACTCTGGTCAAAAAAGGCACAGCAGCGCCTTTACTTCCCAAGGAACCTCAAGAAAGACCACCTGTGTCCTGGGATTCTCGTGGACTTCTACCACTGCACTATTTAGAGCATGCTCACCAACTGCATCTCAGTGTAGTACAGCAGCTGCTCCGCTGTTTTTAATAGTTGAAATGAGAACATATTAATTTTGATGTGTGTACGGCTAGCGTTGACAATGTAAACAAATGTTAGCAATATCCATAGATTTAGTGCTTAGCACAGATATAAAACATGAGAGTATCTTCTCTGATTTATTCCAGAGTGTTGATATGTCCCGCTTTCCTCCCCAGGATACAAGAGAGGCTGTCGGACGGATCTTCAGGAAACCCAGTCTAGGGGAACAACACTTTTGGACCACAGCACCGAAACAGAGTTAATTTAGTGTCCCACTGTTCTACATGAAAATAGCTTTGTGATTGTAATCGAGTTTACTGTAAAGAAGTTTATATTATTTATGTTATTAAGATTATTTTATATTATTTGTTTAATACTTAAAGATAATCTTCACTGTTCTCCTGTTTGTCAATCAATTACATAATTGTATTCTGTTTAGAATGAATTAACACTCAGTTTTGTATTCATATTTATTTAATATACATTAAGAGCAGCTTCACTTCCATTTAGTTTAACACCAGTCAAGTCACGGCCAACAAAAAGCCTTCATCTTGAATTTGAAGAGGACATTGAATATGTTAAGATGAAGATGAAAATCTGCATTGCCTGCAAGACATGGGGAGAAAGGAGAATGGCATTTAGTATGTTTTGATACATTTGTTCTGGGTAAGATTCAAAATGATGTCTGCCTGATTTGCTTAACTAATAAAATTTATTGCATTGACTTTTTTACTCTCTTTATTCTGTTTTGTTCAACCAAATGTGGATTAGTCTCATTACACACTGCTAGTCAATGGTCACCTTGGGTCTACCTGTCCCTTCCTCTGAGTGACAAACAGCCATGGTATATGTTAAAATATATATAGTAAGTATAAAGATACATATGTTCGTATATTGTTATACGTTTATGTTCTCGTTGAGTGTTATTCATTATGGCAGTGACTGTAAGTGACTAATATTAATTCTTGACTTTACACTGTGGCTCAAATCTATGTGACAGTTCTGTTTGCGTTTTGAACGGGGCAGATATGCACCGTCAGCCCAAGATTAACACACAAACCTGAAGCCTCCGTTCATAAACAGTATTTACATTAAACTATAGTTAGTATAAAGTCTTGATTCATGATGATGTAAAGGATTAATGTCCAAATGGATGTAGTGGCTATAACTATTATGACGGGAGAACTTGGGGCATGCAACACTGAAATCGTTCAAACAAACATTCCAAATAACTTACCAACTCCTCTGGTTCGGGCTCAAACATATAAGGCTGAATCTGTTTTTCGGCGTGAAAGGCGTGTTTTTCGGGTCAGTAAATGGTTTCGCATGTGTTCAGAAGCCAGATGACGACGTCCCTCCAGTGGCGCAGAATTTGCGCAGAACACTCAAATTCACCCATTTAATAGCCCTGCCATAAAAATCGTTTTTAAAGAGGTTTTTAGACAGCTTCTGGGCCATTACAGACTTAACCAAAGTGCTATTATCTCTATATCACATCAGAGAACAAGAATCTATACTCTGCTCAACCACTCTAGGTCACCTTTAAATTATACACCATTAAGTGATACTACAACAGTGTGCCCTAGGTAAGATAGTGTCAGCAGACTCCCTGTAAGCAAGCCAACAGGGTAATAGTGTCAAGGAACTGAAACACCAGAGATTAGTAAATGGAAGAAAAAACATGTGAGGAACCAGGCCAGACAGGGAGGGCCAGTTCTCCTCTGACACATTAAAGCTGAATGATTGAGTTATACAGAGTTGTCAACAATGGGAGTCCATAAAGTTTAATGCTTTAAAATACGAGAATTTGACATAGAAGGCGTTAATAGCATAAAGTTACTGATATCCGCTCTAACAACAGTCTACTGTTATATGACGGACTGTATGCTGATGTTCAAAAAATGTAGGTTAGCGATTTTAAATAGTCAAATAGAAACCGATAATCAAATATTTGCAATAAATAAAGTAAAATTTAAGATCATCACTGTGAGTGGCTGTAGATCTTCTGAAATGCCTGGAGTAGGGACCACATCTAGGAGGAACTGGAGACTGGGATGGCCAGACGAAGACTGGATTCATTCTGGAGCAGGTTGATCTAACGCTCCCTCGGGATAAATAAACTTTTTCAGAGGTAAAGATTGATCAGTTGAATTATGAAAATACATGGCTGAAGAGTGTGTTTTAGTTTAGATTTAAAATGCAAGAGTGTGTCTGTAAGGGATTCGAGGCAGAAGTGCTGTAAGAATCCATATGCAGAATTTATCAAGATCAAGGTGATAAAACATGCAATGGTCAGGGCAGAAAAGCAAACAATCATAAATGATAAGTAGGCAAGGTTCAAACACAAGATAGCAATCTAACCAGGCAAACAGTCCAAGGGGTTCTCTCTGCTGGCATGGCTAAATGGGGCGTCTCATTACAGTGTCTGAGTCCTGAACAGTATTTGGAAGATCATTCAAGGAGTTTAGGAGGTTTTTTCGTGAAAAAGCTCTGCCACCTTTAGTTGACAAAGGTGCCGAAAACCATTGAGAAAATGGTTTGGTTCCGAAACCATTCCGAACCATTGGTTTCCGAAAACCAATGGTTCCGAAACCATGGAGAGAGTGGAGGATTGGGAGGAGCACAGGCACAAGGAGCATTTGGTGAGGAGGAAGACAGGGACTCAAAAGCGGGACCAGCACCATAAAGAACACTAAAGAAGGCTCCCTCCTCAAGGAAAGCGATACACCCACACTTAGAGATGTTCACAATGCTCCCTCGAGAGCCAACTGAGCATGCCTCGCTCCCAAACGAGCAACACATAAACCGTGTGCATTGGTTTATAATTGTGAATGCTTTCTTTCCCCACCGTCTTGTCTTTTGCTTTTGGCACATTATTCTAAATGTAAGGACAAACAACACTATATGATAAATGTCATAGGCAAATCGGACAAACAATTCACACAGAGCACTTCAATGAATGACAGAAGCTGGGTTACTCAACCCACGTGCTTTTAAGCTTCTTGGTTGTGACGTCACTCCCATCTGTGACGTGTCACCCCACTATTGAATTGGTTTTACATGTGATACACTTACATGTGAGGGAACCATTGTTTTATGCACTAACATCACCAGAAATATTTTAACTTACATCAGTAAGTGTTATAACCAAAAGCATACATTTACAGGATGTTTTGCCAGCATAAATGGGATACTAAAAACACAGAATTACAGACAATGTGACTAAAGGCAGTTTTATTGCAATTTTAAGCAACAAAGCATAGATTCCAGTGGCTTTAAAACATTAAAATAATTTGCAATAAATAACAAAAATTATTGATGTTGTCTAACACAATACACACACTCCCATACAAACAGACTTCAAACTAAACCAACAATGAACTAAACCAAGAGTAAAAAAATTATATATTTTTATATTAGGAGAATACAGCACAAATCAACCTGATGCTGTTTCAGGTCTGCAGCTGATATGCCAATGGTGACAGTGATCAACATATTGACAGAAGACATATTGTAATGATGTAACAACAATAAATGTCACAACAGATGTTAGAAATACAGCCCAACAGTATGATAAAGTTATACACATATAGTATAACCCTTAATATGGTGCAATATAATAAATGGCCAAGTTTAATAAGTTGGCCAAACTTCTCACTGTCATTATCTCAGCAAGAGTGTACTACCATCATGTGCAGAAATCTCATTTTCAAAGACAAGAGAAATAAGGCAAAAACATTACCACTGTAACATTACAGCTGTACGATCAGACATACATACAGAACTAATTCTTGTTACCTGTTCTGTATGTCTGTTTTGGCAGAAGAGGGGTATCTTGATGGCTGATCTGTTAGACTTTAAATGCACATTTTTGTTAAGAATGATGATGATAATGTCAAAAAAATGTAATGTTTATATTGTTTATTTTTTCACACACTGTTCTTGGTTAATTTGTATTATTTAAATGACTAAAAAAGTGTTTTGTGTGTTCCCATGGTACTTGTGCAGAATGTGTGAAGCTGTGTTGGGCTCTGAGACAGGATAAGCATACCAACATATGCTCATAGTATTAACTTAGGCAGGTCTCAGGTCAGCCAGTGCATAGTCCACAGTACCTTCATTAGTACAATTACCACAAGAAAAATATTTAATGGACAGCAAAGACATCCAAAGAGATCTGATATTCTGGCATACAAGTTGTCAAGAATTAATTTTTATAATGTCTATAAAAGAAGACTGCCAAGACTACAATGGCTTAGATATATCAAAGAACAGAGTAATACAAGACACAAAAATAAAACCGTAAGATTCTGCACAGGCTAAATTTATAATATATTTGAGCCATGATATCTTTGGATGCCTTTACTGACAGAACAGTTTGTTTTTGCATGTGATACTGCTCATTTTGTGTCATCTAGCTGGGGGTAAGAGCAGGACTTGGCTCAGTGCTGATGTTGACCAGACACTCTGTAGACCTCAGACTCGGCAGGGATTTGCAGCTGGGTAAAGAGGCCAGGGAACCACACAGACCTAACATAGAGGGAGTGTAGTCTTTTTCTAAAAAGAAAATCCATGAAATAATGGTCAGTCTAAATATTACTGAAAACTTAAAATAGCATTTCCTACTTTAAAATCCAGCTTCAGTGCAAACTGTGTATTGGAGCATGATATCAACAAACCAGCTGAAATCAGTTGCAATCCCGCTACCATGCCGTTACCTATACCCAGTGCAACATCTTCACATGAAAAGTGTGAGGCAGATGTGTTCTAATGAGATTTGTCTACAGAACAGTATTTGTCTACAGTTAATATTTTCACAATATTGCATGACTTGAAAATTACAACCATAATAAATACTGAAAGTTAAAGTTACATAAAATACTTGCCTTTTGGAAAAGGAAAGCTTTGTCCTTTAATGCAGGCTGATAACCTTTGATCACTTTATGCTTTTACACTGGCTTGTTCTTACAAACCACATTTCATGTCCCGCATAAGTCAAAATAGAATTTGTATCAATGAGAGTAAGACACCATTTACTTTTTGGGTGCTCTGGACGGATTTTCCAGCAGGGTTATAAACTACATTTTGTCCTGCTGGTGACAGCTGCCAGGAGAAGACTTATTAAACTTGTACCTGTTGTACACCAGGCATGTCCGTTCTGTTTAGCGTCTGCCCTCTGAATTTGAGAATCTGACATCAGACTGATATGTGGCTCAGGCCTGGGAAAACTGCCCCAAAAGTACCACAACAGAAGCATAGGACAACAGAACACATTTCATTAATGTTATGTGATTTAATGCATTAAGATTTATATGATTTGCCATCCATAGCAACACTAAGTCTTTCATTTTGTTACATGAGAAAACCATTTATAAGCCTGTTGATTGGTATTTTTTGTGAACTTTTGGTTTAGATGAAAAAGCTACGGGCATCACCTGTGGTGCAGTTTCCTGTCCTCCTGGTTGTTGTAGTTTTGGAATGATGGCCATTGGTTAACAAGAGGGATTGACAAATCTTTAGACAGTGAATGGGATTCACCTGGAATCAGACTTGTCCTGTGACAGTAGTGTAAAATATATATTAGGGACTTTGTGAGACAGTTTGTGTTGATGATACTTCAGATGTAAAACAAATATGTCCCCATAATGCAGCCTGACATCAGTTTTTAAACAACACTATCACTAATAGATAACCACTACAATTTATATTTAAGATTAATTTTCCCTCTATCTGATCAATGATCAAAAACTGTTTTGCAGACTCTTAAACAATACTGTTGTTTTGACAAAAGGAAAACGTTTTTTTAAAGGCCCTTATTCTAATATAAACAATTTATATACAGGGATATTACAGGGACTGAGTAATAAAATAATATATGCATGTGTATATATAACTTCCTCATAGACAAACTTTGGCTGTTTTGATTGTCTCATGTCTGAAGAATCAGTGGTGTTGGTGCAGCTCTTACAGTTGTTCCTGCAGCTCCAGTATAATGTTCTCCAGCTCCTTCTTCTCCTTCTGACTCTGTAGCTGAAGTTCTTCTAGTTCAGCTGTTAGTCTCTTGTTCTCTGTCTCCATGTTCTTCAGCTGAGATTCCCGTAACCTTACCAGCTCCTCAAGATACCCCTAAACACAGAATAAAAAGATTTATTTAATTGCTATCCGCCTATGAGTCGAGATTTAAAGTAGTTCGCCAACACTGCTGTATAGGAACAGTAACCTTTTGGGCATTGATGATCTTGAACCTCTGCTCCATCTTGCGGCTCTTGTTCCTCCAGTTCTCCTCATCAGTGACTAGAGGGATGTACGGATGCTCCACACTGTCATCACTGTTACTGCTGTCCACACTCTGACAGTCCTCATCATCACTAAGATAATCATAACTGCACCACACATAACACAGCACAATGTCTCAAGAGAGAAGCAGTAACTTTAGGAAATAGATTATATTTATTACGTTTAAGCAATTTAGTATTAATCTCCTATATAATACAATATCATACAGCATGTAAGGGTGTCACAATACCATATGAATATCCTACAGTACTATACAAGCTAAATAAACACGGTACCAGGTAGGTTCATGATACCATGTATTATTGTTAATTCATCATTTGAAAAAAAAAACAAAATCTTAGCACTGCAAAAGCAACTAGCACTAACCCTTTTACAGACAATGCTGTGCTGCTCAGAAGTGCTATGAACATATTTACCCTGCATTTACAATTATATATGAATGCTTGTTTTAAATATAAAATTCTGACTACAAAATATGAAATGCTGGTAAAATGAAATATTAAGCCTACTTTCTACCACCAGCAGGTGGAGACAAGTCTTAGTGATTGTTTAAAATAGTCTGTGGTTCTATGGTAACTTGGGTTCCCTCTTGACGAGGCAACGTTGCTTATTCAGTATTGCTTAATGAATTAAATAACTTATAGAACCAGGGCAGCAGGAGTGGGGGACACAGTCAGCTCATTGCCCCAAGCAACAAACACACAGCAAAGCATGCAGTCACAGACTGAGCAATGGCACACACGTGTGCAGCTGCCGAACAGGGACACACCTCTACCTGAACACACACCTGTCTGACCTAGCTGATACATACAGTGAAGAAAAGCACAACACCACTGCAGACAGTATTTAGCCACTTCAAAAGCCAGAGAAACAATATCCAAATAATAGCATCTGACTAAGGTATTCTGTAAAGACAAGCCAGCTACCAAACAAGTATCAAGCTCATGAAGAGACCACAGCTCTCATTAAGTGGTCTCTGACTCTAGCTTCTGACCGGAATATGCCAATATCCCAACGAGACAGAACCAACGCAGCTGCTGTAACACATAAAGAGCTCAGAGAGTTCAGATTTCCAAAAAGGGGCACATAAGAACCGAACCAAAGGCAAATGCTGATGCCATAAATATTACCATGTTGATAAGTGATGTTTCTTCTTTTCAACCTCTCTCCCTTGTGTGTGACTATCTTCTGTTGTTGCAGCTCAGTTTTAGATGCACAAAATATAATACTACTACTAACTGCTCTATACATCACATACAGGCTTTACAATCTCATCAGGTAAAAACCCAAATTAATGTTAAATTTGTTATGTAAATTGGTCATTTTCAAAAGATTCTCAGACTTCATTGCAAAATAAAACTGGAATCAGATTTGAATACTTCAGATTCATCAGCTTCTTATTCATACAATATAAAAGCTCAAATTACTTTTACTGTGTAAAAAACTATATACACAAGAATACGCCAGAATTTTGAATCCTTAGTACCATAATACTAGTATAGCACCGGTAGCTCGCGCATATACACTGCATATAATACCATAAAACATAATATCGACTGACCACTGATGATGCGGAATATAAACAATAGACTTTTGTCCTATTTGTAAAATTAATTTATTTCTCCCATACCATTCTGTATGAAACAGATTTTACCTTTGTGTGAATTTCAGATAAGGAGTGTAGTCAATAACAGCTTCAGACTTGCCATCCAAGTCCTCCCCTTTCAAACAGAAACTGGCCACAAACACATAAAGACATAATTCCAATATTATGACCACTTCACCATTAGTAACAAAACCTTGTAACCATCAGTTACCATCATTTACTGCCTTATGCGAGCTCAACAACGCTTCTGTGTTGACCCCATTTGCTGCATTCTTTTTCCTCTCACCTGAAGTCAATGGCACCCAATCCAATAAGCATCCCAGTCAGAACAGTGGCTTCTTCTCTGAGGATGATAGCACCTTCATCATAGAACCTCCTATAGAGAAGCACACAGATTTATTTATAGACAAGCCCTTTTTATGTAGTCCATGTCTTTAACTGGCATATAACTGTATATGTATTTGGAATGTAAAATGGAAGAGCATATTGGTGGAAAGACATTTGTTTTATTTTCGACCTGGTTGTGCGGCTGTCTCGTAAAGCTGTGGCAATGTATTCAGAAAGACGTTTCTCCATAAGTGCAACCCGTAGCCATGCTCTGCCCTAAAGACACACAAAAAGAAAAGCAATATATATATATATATATATATATATATATATATATAAACACACACACATACAGTGCTCAGCATAAATGAGTACACCCCCTTTAAAAAGTACGAATTTAATCAGTAGCTCAATGAACAAAAGAACAACTTCCAAACTTTTCACAAGGCTGAGTTTTATTGAACAATTTCATGTTATGGTTGAAATTTTTAAAATTAAGGTTAATAATCTAACTTGGATCACAAAATCTTCAGTTTTAATAAAATTGGTTGAAGCAAAAATGAATACACCCCACAACAAAAACTACTACATCTAGTATTTTGTATGAGCACTGTGATTTTTAAGGACAGCACCAA
>JBAJNP010009764.1:0-17532 GCA_036877545.1 Yasuhikotakia modesta | reverse complement strand
CTACAGTTCAGTATACAGTATCTGTTGTATGTTTCCTGGGAAACGAACCCATAGCCATGGCGTTGCTAGCGCCAGCACACAGGAGCTTAAACAACATTAAAAGTCATTTGCTTTGAAAGTTCTTAAAGTGTTTCAAAGTCAATAATGAATGGGATTCATGAAACACATTCATGAAACTGTTACTAAAAACTGTTACACACATTTGTATGTGTCCCTCTATATTCCTTTTTAAATGCATTTATTAGTGCTCCTATATTATCTGACCACACAGAACTAAAGGGCTCCCTCTGCTGGGAAACAGAGTTACAAAAAACAATCACCAAACAGTCACTATATCAAACAGCACTGTGTACATTTAATCTATTTACATATACAAAACCTACAAACAGTGCATTGCCATTTATGTGCAATGCATTTGTGTGCATGTTCATTGTCATATTTAGTCACTTATTAAATATTTAAGCTATTATTTTCTGAAATGCTGTTAACTTAAAAAAAATCCCATAAATTTATCCACATAATTTATCCCATAATTTATCTATTATCTACCAGATTCCCAACCTGAATGAACTGTAATGCTAAACAATATTCCTACAAAACTCCACAAGATGGCAGCATTTCCTCTTTGATTCAGAGCAGGATCTGAGAGCCACAGAGGTGGGCTCAGCACTTTCTGTTCGGTCGCTAAAGGCTTGGCTAAGGGAAATATTCGTGTTACATTTGCATCTTTGGGCAGCATTAATATCTTCTCAGACGCTCTATTGTCCTTGAGGGCATCTGATCATTTTCAGCCATCTGAAAATAAGTGTTCTGTAAACACTGACTTAATATAACTTTAAAATACATCATTAATAAATATAAGTAATAAATAAATAAAAAGGAAACTGAATTTTTACACACCAAGATATAATTCTCAATGGGTGGTAACAAATATGAACTTACTCCAGGGCTTCTGTTTCGAATAAATTATAACTGATAAATGCAAATACATTCAACACATTAAAGCATAACATCTACTTCTGTTTCTGTGTTCACTGAAATAATTCATTTTTTTCTGCAACCAATATCTGTCTTCGGTGCAACGTAAAGTAATACAATTTAAAAGTAAAGTAATATAAAATGTTTGTGACCAAAACACACTGATCTCAGATCAGTGTCATGTATGTATCTCTGACCACTCAATGATAAATTATATTACCCACCACTGACCTGTGATCAGAGCCAGTGCTCACTGGGAAAACTCACCCAAATCTATCTAAAGTTGAGGCACATCTTACAACAACATGAGACACATTAACTGACATCTGATGGGATGACAAAACAGGACCAGATGAGAGAGTGAAAGAGAGAGAGAGAGAGAGAGAAAGAGAGAGAGAGAGAGAGAGAGAGAGAGAGAGAGAGAGAGAGAGAAACCACACAAGATTTCTGTCTATCCTCATTCTACCTCATTCTTTATATATATATATATATAAATTTCTTGTCTTTCAGCATTCATCAAAATGTAATAAATTGCTCCATTTCTAAAGTGACATTTTGGGCTTTTTGGCTGAAGTAATCAATCCCTCTCATTTTTCAACCCTGTCCCATTCAAACAACCGACTCTTCTCTGAGGTCATTTTTCTTGATTCATTTCTGCTTATTTTCTTGTCAAATAACCAATTGCACTCAGACATGTGACATGATGAAAGTAAATTGGGTGAAAGTCATTTCATCTTGACTCTTAAGTCCCCAATAGATGCAATACAAGCACAGACATCCACACATGAAATGATCCAATCAGAATTGGGCTCTACAGCCACAGTGAATCAGCTTTCGACAAGTGTGCTGGAACTCTAGAACTGTGGTAGGACTGAAATGTATTGTCTCAGCAGTCAGTCCAAATGGAGAATGCTATTTCTCAGTCCGTCCTCTGATATACGGGACTTCCCTCGTGCAAATATAACCGATCTGATTACGGCAGCAAGTGAAAAAGCCCCTCGCGGGACGGTCTCTCTGTGAAACAGGAGTGCGCCGTCATGGCTCTTCTATTAAGAGGGCAGCGTCCAACCTTGTTCGGTTGACACTGACAAATGGGGCCCATTTAAAACCTCTGTGGAACAAATTGGCAGACTGTGGTTGGTTTCCCGATTAGGACTGAGCGACTAAGAATTCAAAGGATTCCGATGAGCAGCTGTGATAGGGAATATTTAGCCAGGAAATCTCATTAACAGGAACAGACTCTAAATAGAGTCAGAACTGCTCTAAAGAAATGACACGAGAAATTCTTTGGAAATCTCAATTCAAACGTTTAAAACCGTTTAGGGACACAGCCTTACAAGTGTGTAAGAGTTATCCTGTGATTGCCAACAACACCCTGCTGTTACAGCCTCTGTATTTTGTTGCATGTTGTCCAAAACCACTAAATTATGTCCAAGCTAGATTATTGACCCCAAAATTAGCATTAAAATTTTCATCAGTGACCTTAAACTTTAGTAACATTTTATTGAGAAATCAATAGAAGTTTCAAAGATCTGCATGGCTGTTTGCACTGAAGCTAATCGTACAGTTATGTTCTAGTGTGTCTGGTAATTCCATTATGATGTATTACAAACACTGTGTATGATGTCAGAGGACACCAAAGCACCTGTCACGATTATGTCTCCTTTAACAGTTATTAGAAAGCAATCTTCTGTGAATAGATGGCTGAGCTAAAAGTCTGAGAGGAATAAATTATTGACATTACAAGATACGAACAGAGAACAAAGAGTGACAAATATTACGCTACCCATGGCCAAATCTATGACTTTAACCTAACACCTTTAAAGCTATTATACACATTACAGTGATTTAAAGATTTCCCAGGAATGCTGTTAAAATATGAAATCGACACTTCATTTCTCTCTATTACGCCCCCAAAATAACAAGTACAACAAATGACTCTGGTAAAAATTCACATAAAACAATGAAATATAATACAAGCAAAAACTGGTGCATTAAAATGCTTGAATTGTTCACATTGTGTCATAATGTTTAACAAATAGGAGCAACGTTACAAAATAAAAACATGCTAGAAAAGACAGACTTCTTATCTTAACATGTGCATCCCTGTATTTCTTACTTCTAAACTTCTTTGCTACTCTAATATCTATATAACTCTGTAAATTCTGATGTTACTTAGAGGACTTTAAAACATCCTCTCATCTGAATTTGACCTTGAGATTGAATACAGACATAAACCCAACCGAGCGAGATTGTTGTACATCAATCTCCTTTACATAACAGACAAAAGCTGGCGGAGACGAATTTATAAGGGACACTTTTGAACACCAGAGGCACAGGAATACATCTCCTGCCACATCAGCAGGGTTTAAAAATAACTTTATTTAAAAAAAGCCCTAAAGCAGCAAAATGTGGCCACTGCTTAAGACTGAACTATGATATGAGCAAATGTCACACTGGCAAACAAACTCATGCAACGAAAACAGCAAAACCTTAAAGTATTTTCTCCTGTGATTTTCTTTGACCTATTTTCCCACAGAAGGAAACTGAGGCACATTCAATGCAAACAGAAGTTCTGTACCAGAATTAAACATACACTCATGATCTTACCTATAAGAGCCTGGAAGAGACTGCTTTTAAAGATACCCATGACTCTTAATATGGCAGTTTGGAGCTTTTGTTCCTCTGGTTTCCTCAGTTTGGAGCAATAGTCCTCCAATAGGCTGATGGCCCTGGCTGTGTCTGCAAGACACAACAAACAACGACATGCTACTGCTGTAACTGTATTATAGGCAGGATGAGGTCACACAACTCTGTGCATATTAAAATTAAAGCACACAAAACCAACATTGTTGTACTTGTACTTGATGGTAGATCACCTAGAAAACACAAATACTTTTAAAGTAAATGAAATATAAACTACATTATGTTTTACATGTATGCATTTGGTAGAAAAAATACCAGTACACACAAGCTTTACATTTTCATCAGTACATTTTGTCCTGCATCGCCTAATCCGTGACCTTAATGTTGCTAGCGCTTTAACTACAGATAAACACTCACAAACAAATAACAGTTTTTTAAAATGTAACCGTGTCCATAATCTATAACTATAACTGACCAAAGTCACTGGATTTTTTAATTACAGTAAGAGCGTTTAGTAAAAAACAAATGCATAAACACCATAAATATAACTATAAATTATATTTAGTATATACAGTTATTGCATTTATAGTAAAGCCTGGGGGCTCATTTGAATATCACTGTTTGTAATGCTTTCATAACACAGAGACCTGTTAACACACACACACACACAGACCCCGATACTGCTTTACTACAGCACAGACCACCAGCATGACTCACTCCCACCATCACACAGACATCAGCACAGCCTTTACACAACACAATATAAACTCTAACATATACAACAGCTGCCAATATACGCGTAAAGAATAACTGAGCACAGAATATCTGCACGTCTGCAGAACAGAACCGCCTGCCTGGATCATGTAAGGAAATATTTAATAAACCAGACGAAATATGAAACCGTGTTTTTGGCTAAGTCAATAGAAAATGAACCCTTTATATGTGCAGGATCTAGGTTTATGAATCTGGATTTGTATTAAGAAGACTTTGCTGTTCTTTATTCATAACTAAAGTGTACAGTAATAAAGTTGGATATACAGTATACTGAATTTACAGTACATAGGAGCCACAGAATATGCGTTTAGATATGCATGTCTTTTAAAGAGCTACTAAAAACACAGCTGCATACCAGTCGGAAATATAAATACAGGCCAGCGTTACAGATCATGTAAGGTCACAGTCTATTCTCAGTCTGTTTTTACAGACTACAAACTTATTGCAGAATTACACTATGAGTGCACATATACTTATACAGTATGGGGTCTGTACTGCATATTTAAGGCTCAGGCAGCATAAGTTCAAATGAAATAAGGATAATAAAGTTATGCTCGCAACATGTCTGCTATGTAACTATAGTGTTGCCTGTTTTAACTGCAATACGTTCAGCTTATGCATTATCCAAAGACAATATAAATATGACAGCATGTGTCGTCAAATACTTCATCTTTCTTTACAAAAGAAAATGAAACTTTTGTCACAATGTAATGCTGTGAAAACATTTGCCACATATAATTTTAGTATCACCCAAATCGCACATCTTTAAATATTAGTAAAAATCTTTAAATATTAGTAAAATGCATCAGTTTGATAGCATGTGGTTTAATGCAAACTGTTACATCTCAATGTAAATAAATTCACATGAAGTGTGTATTTCTCACCTCTTTTCCTTAAGGGCATAATTACTCCTTTATGTCCTTGGGGGAGATTGTCACGCATGAAAACAACTCAAAAGTTTCGCCCTCATTTGCTGGAAGTATCTGGAGGAACTGCGTACGGCTCGGATCGTCGGTGCGGATGTCAAAGCGAACAGGATGGACGGATCTGGGCTCGTAATGTTTAAGTTAAACAGAGAGACACGCGTTTGCACAGCCTGCAGAAGAAAACACGGCAGCGCGCGCTGAGCGCATGGCTGTCGCCGATCAGCCGTATGAGAAATAAATCCATAATCCTATAGCAGACAGCGATCAGGTAAACCTCAATGCAGATAAGTCCATGAGAAACGTCAGGTCTTGTTTCCAGTCCATGAATGCGTTTGTTTTCACTATTGAGCTTTCTGGGGTATGCAGCGTTATTCTGCTGGAATTATCGCACAACCATCACTGCTTAAAGGCCTTGGTGTTTGTATAAACTACTAAACAACGAAACATCCCATCACATCATTCGTAACACAACCCCAGTATTTAAACAACATACGATCCTGGCTATTGTTAAATAAAGGCTCTGTAATATTAAAGGAATGCTATAGCCTACATCATTTCTCTAAATCTAATAACTAGTTGTTGCCCCAAAGGGCCATATGCATCAAATTTGAGAGGATCTCTGGTATATGGCTTGACTTGTATGATATTCAGTCGGTATGTGCTGATCGAGCATGTTTAACAACTAAAGATTTAACTAACTGTGTGATAAATAAATAAGCCTGACATCGCTAGTAACTCATGCCTGTTTAAGTTTAACGCAGCATGCTTGTAAACAGTTCTTTCAGCAGAACTTGTATTGTATGAAAAGGATGTTGTGACACAGTTTACGTGTTTTGGGGGTTATAATATAATTATGAAAAGGATCCATGAACGAAAATATTAATATAAAACTGATGCACTTTTCCCAAAGCCCCAGTCCTCCACTTTGACGATCATCTTGCTGTGTGAACAGCGCAATCGCTTAATAATTCAGCATCAAAACCCCATCACCACATGAATAAACGTTGTCTAAAAAAACGATTTAACTAAAAAAGCCAGGCAGTTATCCAGGATGTATTTCACCCCGCGATGAAACAGCAGCCCGTCGCTTTTATCCAGCTTCCCGGTAACGCGTGGCTCACAATTGCCTCTGTAACGAAGCCAATTTGTACAAATATATCCCAGACGAGCTCTTCAAACGTCCACAGATACAGTTAAGAGCAACTTATCATCCTTCCCCGCTAAACTGTCCCTTTTTTCCAGGGATCCTCACAGCATCTTTTGCCAAAGCTGGCGTGCAGGTTCTCTACGGTGGGTGCAGTACCACCACCAGCAGCAGCAGCATCATCACCAGTTTCGCCTTAGCAACGAGAGGGCTGACCCGCGGGGATTGACAGGACACGCCCACCAATGGCGTTCGTCCGTTCTGGTAGTTGGCGCACAAATGGACCAATGGGAGTCGTCGTATCGTTGCTGAATTTGACGGGTCAGAGTTGAGCAGATCACGTGGTTAGACATGGCTGCGCCCTGCTGGCATTGAGGACTGTGACTGGTGTACGAGTTAATAGTAGTATAGTGTTTATGTGCACGTGCTTTATATTTATCTAGCGTTTATCTGTAGTCCTAAAATGTAATAGGGGTGAATATTTGCGAACGGCGCAGTTATACGGCTTTCTTTATCGTTCAACTATTAAGCATCAACAGAGGTAAAAACAAATATTATGTACGTTTTGCGCAAAATCATTTTTAAGACATTGCCGCCATGACAACTAGACCTATAATGACTTTCAATATAATATAATGACTTATAACGTTTTGCATGCCCAGTCCAGTTAACATGTCTCTGCTGCTGTTAGATCATGACAGACGGAGCGATGTCTGTAATAGACACGGGCCAAGGTCAGAGACTGACCAGGGCAATGATTCAAGAAATGCTGAGCAAAAAGTTTGAAAAACTACCTGATTTTGACAGGTAAGTTGCATTATAACCACGCAGATGTAATACGTCAATGCGTTTAGCTGATTCATGGTGTCTGTGTTGTTTCCCAACAGAAAGCTGTTTTCATACGGCCCAATATACTTGGCTGGCAACGCTGGTTTTGCTGGTTTGATTGCCAATAGCTTTTACCGCCGTGCGCTCAACGTCACTCACGGACGATTTACTTCCAGTCTCCCTATGGCTGTTCTTCCCTTTTTGACGACAGCAGCACTTTACACTGCGACCGTAACAAACCCTTTAATGTCAGGTAGGACTGTTACATAAGGACAAACATTGTGTCACCTAAGCATTAAGACTGTATGTTATTGCAGGCGACTTGAACTGCGCAACCTGTGCCCTGATCCGGGGAGCATTGGTCGGTGTGGTCGGTGGGGGTATATATCCCATTTTATTGGCCTTACCTGTTAATGCCGGTCTTGCAGCCAGGTATGTCCTCCTCATTACTTTATGCTTTAACATATTGTTTATCTAAACAATATTATCTGTATTTGACCCTCAATGGCAGGTACAGCAGCGCACCGATGCCAGAGAAAGGAAATGTCCTGCGTTTTTGGATGAACCTCAGCAAGCCTATCGTGCAGAAAATGTACGCCGTTCTTCTGCTGCAGACCTTGTTTGGAACCTACCTGAGCTCTAAACAGTTTGACATCTACATGAAGATGCTAAAAATACCAGATTCTGACAGCGAGACGCTTCGTGAATAAACCAGCACTGTCACATATTGTAATTCTTTTGTTAATCAAGTTAAACATCATTATGCCATGCTGTGATCCTGACTATCCATCAACAATAAATCATGCTGTGTACTGTATGTCATTGCCTGTTATACTCTGATGGCTCAGAATAAAGATTTAGAACATTTCTAAATGAAATATGTAAAGCAGTTTTGTGTTAACTGTACCACTAATCTAACCTGCTGTTCACTACCAGTTTTGTCATTCCAACATGGATACAAAGCATTAATGAAAGGTTTGCCTATATAACAATTGTGTTGCAATAAAGTGGATAAAAAGTGGCGTTTAAAACTACTCAATTTTTAAATGTACAATGTACCTAAAATAAAGTATCTGGATTAACAATCAGTTTTTTACTGAAATCAACTGATAAACTTACTTTTGTAAGAAGTGTGATGCTACACACAAATTTGTGTCGCCCCACAATGACCAACCGAAACAGTTCTGAAAAATCTTCAACAACTAAAATCTAAACAAGCCAATATTTTACTCTGTATTTTAAATGCATAATAAGACCAAGTTAAAATCTGTCATGATG
Source organism: Yasuhikotakia modesta (assembly GCA_036877545.1). Lineage (NCBI taxonomy): Eukaryota > Metazoa > Chordata > Actinopteri > Cypriniformes > Botiidae > Yasuhikotakia > Yasuhikotakia modesta. The sequence continues at coordinate 8,958 of JBAJNP010009764.1, read as the reverse complement.
ATCTGGCAACATGTTTTGAATGTTTCGGAGTTTACTTGTTAACAATATTTTTAATTATTCACCCAAAAATGAATCAACTTGCATTAACTCGCCCTCATGTCTTCCAAAATGTATTTTGTATGTTCTCCTTGGGAAAACAAATTATATTTTAAAGTATGGTGGGATCCTTTGACTTCCATTGTACAGACACAAAAACGCTGAAACATTTAAAATATCTTACACTTCACAGAGGAAAAAGGTCATACATGTTTGGGATGACATGACGACGAGTAAATGATGAAAATCATTTAGGATGAACAATGTTTACAAAAGGCTTTATAAAAACATCATCAGACGTTGTCTTGACAATTACAGGTAGTCAGGGTGAAAGCAAACGATACTCAAAAGGTACAATGCAAGATGTGTAACAATTATTTATCACAATTGCATTTGTTGGTTTAATAATAAAATGTAATCTTTTGTAAATTAAATTCAAAACTGCTTGGGTTGATCAACACATGACCGCAATGGTCTTCAGCAAACAGCAATGCTGAAAAATAAAATCACCACCACTCTTTACCCACTCTGAAGAGAGGAAAAAAAGACTTTTGCAGAGAGCGAAGAAAGGGTTGTCTAAAAGAGAAGGAGAATATGGTTAACATCTTAAAACACAAAACAGTTTACTTTACTCAACTGAGTGTTCAATCTGAATTTATTACACTTTATTTCAGAAACAGCTGTAGTCGTGTGACTGCACAATCTTTGGATACATCACATGAAATCTAATTCTTCAGACATTAACTCTTTAAACAACTTGTTTTTGAATGTACAATTTCTCTTGACTACTGTCAGACACAGAACAAGTGCTTGTACATTAATTACATGAATGTGACAGACCCTAAACAAACATGACAACATCTGACGTTTTAGGGTGTGATAGAAGTCAGTAAAGCTGTAACTTACAGGGGTTCATGTACTACCTTATTAAATTACCAGGCCACGGTGCAAGCTGGTGGTCCCGATTCTTCTGCTTTCCCCACAGCAAAATCCACTTTAGCACAAAGAAAAATAAGGATTCTACATGAAAAACATTCTTTGGAAAAACAGTGATATTTCACAAAGGGTTGAGTTGTTTGTGGGTGTTGAAATCAACATTAAATGTTCCAGTCACAGCATTACTAGTACATTAACTGACAGAGAAAGCAAAGCCAATACCCTTTGTGAAACATCACCTATTTACATTTATCAAACTATTACTTTTCCACTTTTCTTAAAAGTTTTGCTTTAGTTTTAACTGACATTATATTGTACAGATAATTGTGTAATCCATAACATCCAAAATAAGTAACTCAAAACACAAATGTTTCTTTATAACTTCTATGCTCTGTAAATATATCAAGAAAACAAAAATAAAACAAAAACAAACAAAACCCATTATTTGTTATTGGATTTATAAACATGTCACATGGTGCCTTGCTTGAACTGGCAAAAAGCATTGTCTTCATCTGCCACTGCCTGCATCTTAGCATTTCTGTGCAGTCTTCTATATCTTGATCCTTACCATGGATTCTGGAAGTCTAGGAGGTTCTGTGATGTCATCCAGCATGGCGGACCAAGAAGCACCTAGAAGAAAACTGTCAACAAGTTTAGCAGTAACTTGTATTGAAAGCAGGTTTATAAGACATGCCACTCAAGCCCTGCACACATTTAAACAGTTAACTCTACATTTGACCCTTGAGAAGTCACGTCTCCTCAATGCTCATTTACGTCTCGTGCCAAGTTCAGTCTCAGGAAACGCTGAAATGGTGAAATACTTGACCCTACATTTTATGTGACACGCTTGAACTTTCCGCACACTTGGTGCAGAATTCCACGGAGACGTGGTCTTTGTCCACGTGCAGGCAGATGCCACCCGGAGCATCTTTTTCCTCCACCTTCACCCTCTTCCTCGGCATGGCATAATCGTGATCGCTCTCATTGAATTCCTGGAAAAGCGAGGTAGAGAATTTCATGCCGTTCACACCGCTCAATCTAGACAACAGCTGAGCCAGCATGCTCTCATTGGCCAGCACGGCTCTCAAGTACCTAGTTTCATTCTCCAGTTCCTCCACCCTTGTGCTGAGGTTGCCATTTTCCTGTTTGAGGATACGGTTTTCCGAGGTTAAGGAGCCAACCGTCTGCTCCAAGCCACTGACGTATTCCTTCTTTTTTAAACGGTTTATTCTTGCAGCGATGGCATTTTTGGTGATGATCCGACCAGCGACATCTTGCAGGTTTGACCGGTGGACAGCACCTCTTTTGTGGGATGTGGGAGTACTAGCCGCCATGCTTTGATCTTCCTCATCCTTAGCTGATGTTTGGGATTCAAAGTGGCTAAAGGAATCAAGCACACTGTTGTCCAGGTCCCAGTTAAATTCAGAGCCGAACATGTCATCCAGGCCCCAATCGTTGCTGTCACTTTCCGGAGACGAGTGTGTGTTCACTTCACTTGTATTGCCGGTTACCAAAACGTCACTCTCCTGGAAGTCACTTGGACATGTGACGTCAGAGTTAAGGCTGTCTCTTCCTCGTTTTCTAGTGATCATGGCTGTGTTTCCGTTTAGTCCCCGCCTTAAATCCGTAATAAACCAGGAAAATAAGTATCTAAAATAAATATCTAATGAGAAGATAAAGATGCAAAGAATTAGCAAAAACGTAAACTTGCAAATAACTTATTAACTTGTTAAACAACCGTTTCTGCCACATACAATGCATTTATAATTTAAAATGATTTTAATCATTATTTTAATCGTATTACAACTGATTTAAACTTTACAGAAGTTAAAAAGCACAGAAAGACACGGTCACATTATAATGTGACTGAGATACATGCGGAACCATTGTTACTTAAAGTCAGTAACAAATAACTTTTTTTTATTTCCCAAATGCACATTAAAGCTCAATATCTGGTACATGGTTGTAATATTCACTTACTAAACTTTAATCCACTCCTTAATTCAAACAAAACACCGTATGTAATATTTACAGCTACTTAGCAGGGCCGTACGCGCGCCTGCGCAGTTACAGACCAAAATACCACTATTTTTGTGTAAGTCAAAAACAACTTACCTTTAAAGATGTCCTAATACTGTAAGATAATGACTAGACAGATAAAACAAATAATAAAACAGAAAAGAGGATGTATTTTGTAGCAGTTCGTTGCTCGAACAGTTCATGCGACGCAAATACGACGAACTAAAATGGCGACATCACACGTCTGCTTAAAATATCGCGATACTTCAGTGCGCGACCACAAGGAGGAGCAAATAAAGTGTTTGCGCTTGTTTTTGTACAAGAAATGTTATTATTATTATTTTTTAAACAAAAGTAAAGACAATCTTACAGTTTGAAACATTTATTAAGATTATAACACGTTTTTACACAGTGGAAGAAGAAGTAATTTATTAAGAATGAAATTATTTCTTGAAAAAATGAATGTTTTATTAACCTTTAAAGACATGAAACCAACCACTTGTTTTCCTTTTTTGCATACAGTCAATAACACATCAAGTTTTATATATTAAATATTTAATAAATCACAAAGTCACCCAGTTCATTCATCAAACATAGCTTCTCCTTAAGTTCACATTCATTTTCTCATGTCCTTCTCCTGCCTAAAACAGTTTCTTCTTATCCAGAGATTTTAGCCATGACCAGCATTCTCAAAGGTAAAACACCTTCCACCCATTCATTATGAGACTGCATCATTCTCTCCCACAGGGCTGCCTCAGCGCTGTTAGAGTCCATCCAGTCCACATCAGCACCATAACTTTTACCTGTGGACCAACATCAATTTTATTAATTATAACTGGACATTTCTTGTCATGCAGTAAATGTTTACCCGCCCCTTTTATTACCTGTTCCAGGACCAAGCCTTATACCCCCAACAAAGTGGCTATGGAGTCTGTCATGACCCCACACGGTAAGCTCCACACAGGCCTCTTTCAGGTCCTCTGGTATGAAGCCGTCATACACCATGGTGTGGTTGAACACAGGGTGGGCTGTCTTTTTCAACACTCTGGTCTTCTGACGGCCTTTTCTGCTGCTATCTGGGAGGACTGTACTGAAAAGGCATAATTTATACCTTTATTAAACACATATTTACACATAAACTCCAGTGTGCAATGTTTACATCGTGGTAAAATACCATAATAATACACAATGTTTACACTAATTGATGTGTAAAGTGATTATAGACTTCAATAGCACAAAAACCTACAGCATGCATACAAATATATCCACAAAAAGATCTATAAATACCATTTAACAAAAGGGTCAATGGCAACACCTCTGGAATTAGGCAAGTTCCTGCATTCTTTCACCCAGATCTGCACCTCACCATTCCCCTGGTTCCTGTTACCTGTGAGGAAACATCAGAATTAACATCAGTCCAGAGACAGATTCTGCTTCTGACAACCATAATACAGATCAGCATCATACAGGCAGAATCCATTTTGGTTGTTTTCGGCTCTGAACACTAAACCAAGAATTAGTAGCTTACTGTGAGAAGTCTGTGGGAGAAAACGTAGAGCGACTTTCATCTCTGCTCTCAGTTCCTCACTACAGGCAGAATATTTTGGGTTGGTAGGAACCTGAGGAACCTGGTTCATTAATACATATACAAAAATGAATGCATTTATCCAAAGCGACTTACAGTGAATCCAAGGTATTCCTGTTTTCCCTGGGATCGAACCTTTACAGATGCCTAAATATATGTGACTATATAAATAGTGTAACAGCTTGATTTGATCATCTTACCCTTCCTTTAAGTAAATAATCATTTGTCTGTGTGTTACTAAAATCCCATTCGGCCAGATCAACCTCGACCTCTCCAAGAAAGCTGTTGTGATGGAACGTGTCATTGTGCCACACGGAGAGATTTAGCTTCTGAGTTTTCAGAGTCTCCATTGGAATCTTGAACTGCATCAATAAAATTAACATTCAGGCACGTTTTACAGATGTCATCACTGATGACATCATGCAACATATAGAATCATCATTACCCGCAGGACTTCGTTGTACGACGGATCCAGAGTTTTCTTCCTCACGCATGTTTTTCTCTTTCCATATTTTGCTTTGTCAGGTAGCAGGTAACATTTAACATACCTGAATATTAAATATAGCAGTATATTTTTAGATAGTGTTTGTTGGGACAAGATGAAAAGATTAGTTTTGCAACATCTTAAATCTAACAGCCTATGGAATAATATTTGTTTGCTTTAGTTATTCCCAACATATTATCCTGGTAAGAAACATGTCTTGTTTGTTTTCCTTTGTCCACTATCATACTTACGGATCAGAGCGGTTCTTCTTTGAATCTGCCACAGCGAGATCTTTGCACTGCACTACGAAGATTTGGAACTCTCCCAGTTTTTGCACATAGTTAATGGCAAACTGGATTGTGCCTTTAATGTCCACATTTCCAAGGTCACTACTGTAGATACTCATGACACTGGCTGTGACCTATACACACCACAGACACATATATACTGTACCTGCTCATAACAGGATGTTATTAATAACAATTCTTAACAGGATTACATAATTCTTAATGTAAAAAAGGTGAATATGTTAATGTTTTAATGTTAATGAGTAATTAGTTTTAGCATTATTTGGGTGGTGTACAGGACAGGGGTGACGTACAGAGGACATGGAGGCCACTTCAGAACAAACACTAAACGTTGAGGAAGCGTTGCATGATCTCAGTCTGTCAAAATAGAAACTGCTCTCTGATGCACAGTCACTGTAATCCATCTATTATTTACATGCACAGACAACAGAAGACGGTTAACATTTATGCAGGTTAAACACTGAGGCGTGAATGTTCATCAATACAGGCTGTGAAACGTTTTACAAATATGTAAAAGTATGATATTAAAGTTTTGCTGAAGCTGTAGATCTTCATGCAGTTTTAAATCTAAAGGTTTAGCATTTGGTGTGCTTGTATGCTAAGGATTGTGGGTAATGAGTAAGTTTTACCTCATGGGGAATGTATGCAGGCACAGACATGCTCATCGTCTTCATCTGCTCGGGGTCTGAGAAATACACTTCAGTGTTGGGATTGAATGCAGATACTGAGGAACAGAAAACACAAGAAAACTAATACACACGTTAAACAGAATTAATATACACAATTCAGATGCTCAGAACTGGATGAAACCAGATTAGTTTAGTTTGCAGAACACGAGTCATTTCATATCTGCCGCTTCATTAGATGTAAGATTCAGGTGGTACGGGATACAAACTGCCTTTAATCACAGGCATGAATCCATGCTCTCATCAATCTTTCATGTGTTTTTAATGCATTCCCTCAGCCGTCTCAGACAGTAAAATATACATGAAAGACCACAGGTCAATTATGAAGTCTAATGCTAATTTAACACCAGCTGCTTCTGCTATCTATGTAATTATTCAGGTGTAATTTATTATATGATACTGGCTCACTAGCACTATTTTATAAAGCTATACAGTGTGGTAACACATCAAGAAGATCAAGAAATGTCCTCTTCTATCCAGCAGAGGGCAAAAGAGATTATATATTTTGCCCTCTGCTGGATAGAAGAGCCATCTTATAGCCACGGTTCCCATCTAAGCACACTGTAGAAGAGAGGAAACTTACAGGAAGAGTTAGACACCAGGTCCTCCAGACTCCTGGAGACAGAGACGGGTCTGGCATTGGCTCGATCCAGAGCAGCTTTGACAGGGTTCTCTTCTTCACTGTCACCTGAGAGCCCATAACAATCAAGAATCATTACCTCTGTGTCATACTAAAGCAGTTTATTCACAAACTCCATACAAATATTAGTGATTATCTCTACATACACAATCATTTAATCATTCGGATCAATCAGTGTCAATATACAATTAATAATAAAGATATTTGCATTGCATTTATTTTTTCACCATGAACAGACAAATTAAATTAACTAAATAATTGTGAAATTAATAATAAATCATTTTAAGCTGGTTTATTATTATTGTCTAAAAGACAAATTTCAAAATGTTTTATCACACCATTTTATAAAAAAGAAATTACAATGGATATTAAAAATGTAACAATTGTCATAATTCACAAACATTATGATTATTAATTTAGATGATTTCATTGCATTTGTGATGATAATTCAAGAAGTATATGCAGAGGCAGGGCTTAAACTGTGTGTGATGCGGGGCACAACTACTGTGATGACAACTACTCCCCACAAAGTGGACTGAACAAGTGTTTTACGAAATAAAATTATGAGCAAAGTTTTATCATATCTATAAAGGTTTGGTCAAGTTTATGCTTTTTATGGCAATGATTCCTTGTTTTAAGGACATAAACCCTGCTTCCACAAAAATCAAGGAACGAATCAACTTTCCAGTCTTGACTGAATCAGTATGAGAGGTACGCTCACAGGCTGAACTCGTGTGTGAGAATGACCAGGCCTCAGGTGTGGAGCTCCCCGAGGAGTCAAAGGTGAACTCCTCAGAGTCCGTCTGGGAGCTCTCATGGTTTACTTTGCCTTGGTTCCCCTGTTGAGAAACATCACCTGCCTGTGCTTCAACAAGCTCCAGCCCCTCTCTTTCATCTAAGACCACCTGCTTGTGTATGCCCAGGTACTGCTGTAAACTCAGTGGAATACAAGACCTGGCCAAACGAGCACTTGACTGGGAGTCTGTTGACAGCTTCCGTTCTTTGGGCATGATGGGTCTCCTATCAATACCTTCCTCCAATGTCTTTCCATGTTTGGGAAATGGCGGACATGTCTGTGGTTTGTAATTAGAAGTGTTTTGAGCAGTGTAAGGTACCCTACCTTTGACATCTTGATGGTCTTCATCAGGCACTCTGCTTGGATCTGGACCAACATCCTTGTCTAGAGACAAGCTGATTCTGTCCAGGGAACTTGTTAAGTCTGGGGTGTCTAACCTGAAATCAGGCTGAGAATTTGAAAGTTCTACTGAGGACTCCAAAGATGAGTCTTTAGTATTGGGTGGGCATGCTGGTGACCCTACAGTTACTCCAAAACCATTTCTTTCTTTCTCCCAGAATGATCTGAGATCAGTGACTGAGACCTTATTTTGTTGTTCACTGAAAGACATTTTGAAGGCTGAGATTTCTTTTTTTAGGTCAGATATATCCCTGGACAGAGACTCAACAGAAGCATGTTCCTGGAACTCACTGCCAAGAGCATCATCTTTGTGTTTTGGAAGTGAACTGGGTGACACCATGCAGACATCAGTTTCATCCATGTCTGTTTGTAGTTTATTAATTGAACCTTCTGAGGAATTTCTGCTGTCCAAATCAGAAGGTTTTCCATCTTCATTTGAGGATAATGTAGACATCTCAACCATCATAGATTCTCCTGGATCACTGGGTTTGGATATGCATGGTGTGATGCTTGAATCTAGCAATCTTCTGTCCAAAGCATTATAATCATTTTCATTAACCGGACATGTTTCACTTTCTTGCATTCCAGCCTCTTTTTTACAAACAGGAATGTTTCCATCCTCTGCTTCAGAGGTAACCTGCAATATTTCGGTCATCTTGCTCTCATCCTGTAGAACGACACTGTCATCTGCCTCAGGTACCAAGGTGCAAGGTTCTTGGCTTTCTAATGTTGAACTGGCTTTTGTACCTCGGCTTATCACTTCTGTGTCAGATACCAACTTAACTTCAAGACTCTTGTCTTTTTTGTCTCTCCTTGAAAATAATGCAAACATCCCCCTACGAGGCTTTGGTGATGGCTTGGTCTTTGGGTGTACAACTGGAGGTGCAGAATCTTCTGACCTGGCATCTAAGGTTTCATGATCCTTTGGTTTCTTTTGGTTCTTATCTCTCTGGACTCGAAACCATTCAAATACCTTAGAAAAAGAGTGACCTTCTTCTGACACCTTCTGGGTCTGGCACTCTGTGCCCAACTGAATGGCCTTACCTGCAACATCAGCAGTGACATGGAG
>JBAJNP010009763.1:584-17535 GCA_036877545.1 Yasuhikotakia modesta | reverse complement strand
TAGAACATCTATACATGTACTTACTACGTAATTCGTGTAATTGATTACGGTTAATTATACTTATTATTACCTTTGAGCTAGAGCTCAGATTCCCTCGTTTCAGCGGAAGATAGTGTTTCAAATAACGCTTTCTAAACCGGCTGACACGCTACAATATATATACATTGACTGAAATAAGAATACAAAGGATAGAAAATTGTGGTTTCAGTCCAAATGAAAAAAAGCAGCCATCAATAATTAGTCCATTAGAAATTAGTTCCAGATGTTTGCAATTGTTGCTCGCAACAACAGAAACAGTGCACCAACTGAAAAAGAACAACAACAATCTTATAAGCATGGTACCATTTTCCACAGACATAAGTAAACAAGTGCTGTTGTTCCACCCCACCCTTTTTTATTTAGAGACAGTAGAGAGAGGTAAGGGAAAAAAGAGGAGGAAAAGAGAGAAGTGTTAGCAGTAGTAGTTGCATTTAACTGGGGAGGTATAGTCTAAAGAGGTAAGTCTTTAGTCTTTTCTTGAAGATGGATAGTGAATATATATATATTATACACAATGAATGTCACTAACTATAAACAAAAACAATATAATAAACAATTCAACTTACAACTGTCAGTGTCATCGACTAATAAAGAAATCAACAAGTGATTGGCCATCACACCCATCAGCTGCTAGTCATACAAATGCACCATTTCAATACTAGCGTGCTTTGAGGAATTGGTCTGGATTGTCACGTTATAAGAAAGTGTAAAGACAGCTGCTCCACAATCCACCATTGTCCCCCATGAGTCTCGTTTTTTCTTCGCAATCGTTTCTGACTAAGCCACGGCCACCAAGTCACATCTACCTGCCAATTGGAGGGCTATATCTGACTGATGCCAGCCAGCACCAACAGCACTCGCATCTACCTCTAATTTAAAAGGGAGCGAAAAATCTGGGGCTGCCAATACCGGTGCAATGCAGAGGTAGGGCTTTAGCACTGTCAAAGGCATGCTGGCACTCAGCAGACCAAACGAAAGCCCTTGACGGACTCAGAAGTGACATTAAGGGATGCACTACCGTGGAAAAATTCCTACAAAAACTACGGTAGTATCTGGCCATGGCAAGAAATCTACGAAGCTCACGCCTGGTAGTAGGAATGGGAAATTCAACAACGGCAGTAACCTTAGCCTTGACGGGACGGACCTGACAATGTCTGACTTCCTTACCAAGGTAAGTTACTGTGGCCTGACCAAACTCATACTTTGCAAGATTAATTGTTAATGCTGCATCTTTTCAAATACAGTAGACAAATTTCAAATACAGTAGAGTGATGTGCTCTGACCATTCATTTGAATATAAAACAAGGTCATCCAAGTAGGCATTACAATTGGGCTAAAACCCGCTTAATTAATCTTAGTCATTTAAATAATCTTTGAAATGTAGCAGGTGCGTTGCGTAAATCGAAAGGCATTACTGAGTATTGCAATAAACTGTCAGGTGTTACAAAAGCTGATATTTCAGCAGCACAGGGAGTTAAAGGCACTTGCCAGTAGCCTTTTAACAGATCCAACTTGGTGACAAAACGAGCTGAACCTCCATTCGAGGATAACAATCTGGCACAGTTACCGCGTTGAGACTTTCCGGTAGTCTGTGCAAAAACGAAATATTCCGTCAGGTTTAGGCATTAATACTAACTAGGTACAGCTAGACCGTTTTCCACTAAATTTTCTACCTCTTTTCTCATAACGGACCGTTTGTAAGCATAAGTCCGGTATGCATGCTCTTTGATGGGTATGGCATTATTAACATTGATGTCATGTTGAAACACTGAAGTTTGTGTGGGTACATCATTGAAAAGAGTGGGATTGTGTGGATACATCATTGTACAGCTAATGAGAACTTGTACTGCTTCTGTCAGTCAGACAAGTGAACCAAAAGAGAAGATACATTTATAACACGTGTGGACCATCACCAGGCACAACAACTTGATATGTAACATTCCACTTGGCATCTGTGTCAGTATTGGGGCTCCATTTGCGCATCAGCAATTCATCTGAAACAAAGTAAGCAACACTTTCTTCACTTTCAACACTATCTAAGGGGACAACAGAAGTGAAACATTTTGTCAAAGTCTCATCACCATTTTGTGCAGCAACAATTTGTTTACGGCACACAGGTAATGTTAAGGCACGGGTGTCTAGTCCCGAGCCGTGGGAATTTGGAAAGCTTTTATTAGATGGCAGTACCTGGTCATTAGTTGTGAAAATAGGAGCCATAAAGTATCATGCAAAACGTTTTTTTCACCTGCCAGGTCATTAACAAGAATAAAACTGACACTTTAACAGGAAGTGAAGGGTGAAGACCAACCATCACAAATCCGGTAACCACACTTTTGTGCGTAAGCACAAATTCATCCACAAGCACGGCGGCTTCAGCTAAGGAATTAACCTTCTGTTCATTAAGGTAAACAACAACTTGCTCTGGCAAACAACCCTTGAAATCCTCCAACAATACAAATTCTCTTAAAGAATTTAAAGTCAAACACTTACTTGCAGAACACCACTTATCGAATAGAATGCCTTTCTCATGAGCAAATTCTACAAATATCTGACTTAATCATCCTTCAGGTAGCAGCTCATATGCACCGAGGATAGAAGACTTAACTGTATCATATTGCAGGCTCGCCTCTAAGGAGAGTGTCGAGCAAACTTCCTGATTCTTGCCAACAAGTTTACACTGAAGGAACAAGGACCAAACATCTTTTGGCCACTGGAGAGAAGACGTGATACGCTCAAACAGGCTAAAATACGTGTCTACCTCCGTTTCCCTGAATTGCGGCACTAAAGAAATACGTTTACTTACAGGCAGTTTACTTACTCTGAAGGCAGCGGAGGCTGAATCTGCCATTGTTGGAACAGAGGAGGCTTTCAAATCGGTCGACTGCACAGCTGACCCAGAAGCGATTTCCAGCGCATCGAAGTCAAGCTGTTTCAACCTTACCTCTTTTTCAGCCTCAATTACGAGCCGCCATATTTTAAGACGTAACTCCATCTCCAACAGGCCAGGCGGACTTTTAATCGACCATCCTCTCTAGACTCTTTGGATGCAAGGGAAAACGGGTCGAAAGGCGGCAAAGCAGCTTTTACCCAGTGCTTGCCTCGTCTTCGCTTTTGGGCTCGAAGGCAGCACGCCAGCCTCAGGAATTTCAGTCTGGCCTTCATCCACGCCAGGCAGCACCAAAATTTTTAAATCAATCAGCCTTTTTAATATTACGTTCCTAATATCTTTCTTTAGACCTTGCTTCATTACAGGAATTTTATAATAGTCCGCAATCATTAACAATTCATCTTTTCTGCATTTGTCAAATTATTTTGTCATGACTCGCTCGTGGCAGTGTGGGGTTTTGTTAAGTTTTCCCCATTCAGAGGTCGTGTTGTCCGTCTTTGGTTATGTTCTGTCCTTTTCATTCATTGTGTTAATTTTATCAGCTGTGCGCAGCCTATTTGTCTTGATTATCAGCTGCACGCAAGTTCAGTGCTTGTAAGATCCTCCCTCTTGTGTTTCATTCTTGGGTTCCGCCCCCTATCTCCAGTGGCGTGGTGATAGCGTGTTCGCCACACGTGCCAGAGACACCCTTCAACGGCGATCCTCACACATGTCGGGCATTTCTGGCAGAGTGCTCCATGGTGTTTGAGCTGCAGCTCTGGAATTTTTCATCAGACACCATCAAAGTCGGCTACACTTTTCTCCTTCTCACGGGCTACGGCCATGTGGATGGCTGAGTTCTTCTTATTGTTTGGGCACATTCCTGGGCACTTGGATCCAGAGCCTCTTCCCAGTCAGCCTGTGCCAACACCCGCTCTCTCCAGTCAGCCAGTCCCAAGGCCCGCTCCATCCAGTCAGCTGGTCCCAAGGCCAGAGCTGGGGTCCGAGTCAGAGTCCAGACCAGCAAAGCTGGGGTCCGAGCCAGAGTCCAGACCAGCAAAGCTGGGGTCCGAGCCAGAGTCCAGACTGGTGGTGCCGAGTTCGGCAGAGCCAGAGTCCAGTCCAGATTACAGTCCGGTGGTGCCGGGTTCAGAGCCAGAGTCCAGTCTGGCAGTGCCAAGCCAGCAGTTCCAAGTCCAGTGGAGCCGGGGTCCGAGTCCGAGCCAGAGTCCAGTCCCGCAGTGCAGGGGTCCGAGCCAGAGTCCAGTCCGGCGGTGCCAGGGTCCGAGACAGAATTCACTCGACGGTGCCGGGGTCCGAGTCCAGGTCCCTTTCCCGGTCCAGTCTGACGGAGACGGAATCCAGGTCTGGTCCAGCAGGGTTCAGTCTGTACTCCAGGCCCAGGCTGGCCACACCCAGGTCCAGGCTGGCTATGCCCAAGGACGTGATCCAGTCCAGCACGGCAGTGGATGTACATCTATCAGCTGTTTAAAAAAAAGAATAAAATAAATCTTTAAATCTAAAATAAATCTTCTCAATTTAAAATAATCATCTAAAATAGCCGTTAATGGTAGACATATCATTAACAGACTTAATTTTATGCATATGTTTAGGAAATGTGTCCAGAACCAAGCAGCACATCATGTTCCGCCATGGTCAAAGATCTGGCAGTGCCAGACGAGGGATGTTGGGACATGGGCTGTCTGGAAGGGCTGGCAATGCAAACAAAGGCACTACAGCAAATTTAGCTCTTGAGATAAAGTAATCCTCATCTTGGGTAAGTCATTTTCTGATTTGCAGCAGAAACATAATTTTACAGTTACAATGCAAAGTTATAATAATTTATAAGTGAAATTATATTTACAGACACAGTACAGCAAAAATTCCCAGATGTTCCAATAAAGTTAATCCGGGCAGCACTAAGAACAAAAATAAAATGATGAGCACAGGTTAGGAGTGTGACACACACACATTTTATGGGTTTTCATGTTTCGCTTTTTTTGCCGCAATTATAGACACAAACCTCTTCCACTGTACAAACTATAAAGTTGTTCCTCATTGGGACCAAAAAATGTACCAACAAGGTCAAATTGTAATAACTAAGGCAATATCAGGATACACACTGTTACATCCCTGTGTCTTTTGTTGTGTGTTTCTATTTTCTCTACAGCGCCTCTACCTGTCTATCCACAAACCCTTGCTCATTGGTCCGTTGGGGGGAATCCCTGGTTTTGTCATAAGTTCATCAACCAATCCTGTTATGCCTTCGGCTTTAAAATCCTCCCTCCATTTTCAGAGTTGGGGTCCGAGCCAGAGTCCAGTCCAGATCTGTTAGCACTTGTTGGCTTTACTGTACTTTTGTCGTTCTGTTTACTTTAAGTCCATTCATTATCATTTTTATGTTTTTCCTAAGGTCTAATTGTAGTTCCAGTCAAGTGGACTGGAGTCGATATCTCCATCAGGAAACCTACAACCAACCTTAGGCCCTTTCAGTGTGTCTACCAACTTCCTCTGTTTCCCTGGTCTGGGGAACCCTCCGAACTACCAGCTATCATACAGAGGAGCCAGATGCTGGCGGAAATTTCCAACCTCCCAGACGACGCTCTCTGCGCGTATTATATGGGCAATCTAAATGCCACCACACTTGCACAGCTGTCCGGGAATGGTCCTCAGGGGCCCATGATGGTGGTGGCCCTCGACCGGGCGCCAGATCCACTCATGACCCAATGCCCAGCCCTCTACCATTCAGTTATGCAGAGCCCCAGCCTAAGGCCGTCGAGACTGAGCCTGAGCCTGAACCCTAGTCACTGAGGAGTCGTTCGTGGAAGGAGCGACGGCGCCTCCGAGCAACTTCGGACAACTCCGGACCTGGGACATGAGCCGGCTGAGGAGCTTTCTGTGGATGATTAGGGTGAGCTTGCACTGGACCTCATTGACTTTTGTGACTGTGTTGCTGCCCCTGAAGTTTAACCCACCCACCCTCCCTATTTTGGACTATCCTGTTTTGTGTAATGCTCCGGTATATACACCACTGTCCATTGACTGCCCCACAGCTTACCCTCAGCCTACCACCTGTGCAGTGGGTGAGCCGCAGGTCTGCCAGCCCCCAGTGGTGTTGGGTCTGGATCCCTCCTCGCCTCGTCCTACCTCAGCAACATGGACTCCACCTCGGCCCTCTGACTCTGCAGCTTTGCCATGTCCCCTAGCTCCCTCGTCTCCGCCTCGTCCCGTCTGTCCCCTAGCTCCTCCGGGCTTCCTCATCCCTCCGGCTCCGCCTGAGTCCATCGTCGACCATCCTCCGCCTCTGGATTCCACTCCTCTGGCTCCACCTCATCACTACATCCCTCCTGCTCCGTCAGGCTCCTCGTTCCCTCCAGCTCCTCCTCCATCATCGGCTCCCTGGAGTTGTCAGTCCCTCCTCCTCCAAGGCTACCTCCTTTAACTACGCAGGGGGTGGCCATTACAGCTGTGGCCTGGGTCTCCACTGGTTCCTCTTGCTGCAGCTCCCTCCTGGCTCTTCCCTGGCTCCTTCCACCAAGATCTCCGCCCTGGTCCAAGAGGGTTTCTCCTGGTCTCCATCATCCTGGTTCCCTGCTGGCTCTTCCCTGGCTCCTTCTGCCGAGTTCTCCGCCCTTGTCCAAGAGGGTTTCTCCTGGTCTCCGTCGTCCTGGTTCCCTGCTGGCTTTTCCACTTTGGAAAACAGTCAATCTAGCCTCCATGAAATTTCCTGGTGTGCGCATACACTACACATTGCGGTAATAGCGAGTGAACACTATTTCAAAATAAAAGCGGTTTCATGCGGAATGCATAAGCTATTTTATACATAGTATTAGAGGTTAATAGATAAGAGGTAAACAAGTACAATGTATATTACTGACAAAAAAGATGTAGTGTAAAAAAAGTGAAGTGTAAAAATTACTGTAAATGTTTATTTTAAAGTAACAAGTCTCACATATATTGGACAAAAGCCCTCCAAAATAAAAAGTGTATTTACACATCCCTCTAGAAAATTGAAACGTTATGATTTTAGGAATTTATTTATTTCCAATTAAAGTGTAACCCACCAAACGATGGCAGGCTAATACACAACTGTAGTGGAAGCTTGATCGCTTGTACAAGCAGTTTTATTACAGTAAAAAACATAAAACTTTCACAACTAACCACAGGGACTCCAACAGGGCACAACTACAAGTGTAAACTTTACCCCCAATACAGCACAGCAATCACAGCACTCAAAGAAAAGCACAAATCACCAATAATTGTATGCATGTACAAATCAGCACCACCACC
This sequence comes from Yasuhikotakia modesta, assembly GCA_036877545.1. Classification (NCBI taxonomy): domain Eukaryota; kingdom Metazoa; phylum Chordata; class Actinopteri; order Cypriniformes; family Botiidae; genus Yasuhikotakia; species Yasuhikotakia modesta. The sequence goes on along the minus strand of JBAJNP010009763.1, from coordinate 10,340 downwards.
TCACCCATGCCAGTCACACGCATGGAGGAGACCCTGCAGCAGTCATGTAGTCAGGAAGGGGCACAACTAAACAACAAAAAGTACAATAGCATTAATACACTTTACACACAGACACGGGGCCAACAACCACAATACAAATAGAATGGTAACAATAATCGTGTTCGCCCTGCAACACACAAAACTCATTATACATACCGTAGAATAAATATCGGTATGAATAAATTCTTTAATCCATTTAAATACCTTTAATAACTGGATCCAAAAAGAGGATTTAAAACCAACCAAATGATTCTCCTTTAAGAAATCTTAGAGTGTTCATGAGAAAACGTTTAATTCTTATTACCTCTGAACATTCACTCATACATTAATCGATTCCACGGACGATGTCGCCAGACCAATAACATGAGCGGGGTTCTGCAACGAAACAACATAATAAAAAACATTTTGTTTCACCGCACACAAATCTATTTACTTAAAGCAGCGCTCATGATTGAACTAAATCCATCAAAATAGTTAGCAATTATTCACTTTTGAACATAATTTACCTAATATTAGCACCCGCTTGTTTGTAGCGTCAATCACTGAATAAGTCAATGAATGAACGTGACATGCTATGCTACTGTGTGTCTGTTTATAGCACGCACAGAGATACCTGTTATGCTACCCCACCGGCTTATGGGAAATGTAGTCTGGCCCTGTCACAATCGGAAATAACTCCTTTCTGCATGATGTTCGCAGCAGGAAAAGGCAAAAATCCTGCAGGATTCCTGTAAAGAATGCTGGAAATTGCATGTTTATAAACATGAATTACCTGCACACAATGTTAATATGTCTTGCAGGATTTCAAAACTTTTACAGGAAACCAGCAGGTATCCTGCAGAAAAAATGAAAATCCTGCAGGATTCCTGTAGGTTAAAAAACGCTTGATGCTTGCTTTCAATTGATTTTTGTGATCTTAATTTGACAGATTAGGCTGGAGGTAAGTTAAAAATGTAGAAAGTTAACATTAATGTAATCTGTGCAGGTAAATGATAGCAGTCATACGTTGGCAGTTATACATTAGTGTTTTCTAAAATATGACTGCCCCTTCAATTAATTCTTTTAAAGTTCAGAAACACTAGAATCTCATCTCTGTGTTACGCCTAAATACATAAAAGCATTCGTCTTCAGCTTTGAGAAGTTATAGCAGTTATATCGGCACCTTCTGAAAAAATCTGCTATATTGTAATTCCCTTTTTTTTAAAGCCATTTTGTTGTTCCCATTCAAAAAACAATGTGAGGGATTTAATATCAGGAGTACCGACACATAAGGACATGAGCAAATTCTGTGTTGTTTGCCTGGGTGATAAACCTTCAAGCTTTGTTCTTAAGGTTGTGCTTTATTGACATTCTTCTTGAAGAGAAGCCTGGGTTGGGGGAACCTGACTGTCCTGCCGGAACGTTCGCAGCGGGGTATACGATGGACGCGTAGGAGAAGTGGCGGGTTGTGTGACTGGCGGCTCTTTCTGTGGAGGACATTGAAGACATCTATCTTTTCAGAGCCATGATCACAGGTCTGCTGCTGATTGGCATTGGCACTGGCCTGTTGTATCGACAAGTCAAAAAAACCAGGGTGGCTGTTCATAGCCCCACAATGCTGCCTGGCAAAATTGACACGCTGGGCAGAGCTGTTGGGAATCAGACTGTGGTTGTAAACTCGTTTTGGATACCATCTTGGTGAAACTCGAGGCTTTGCAAAGGGGAATAGATCGACTTGGAGACCATACTTGAATCCATTTCCACACCATGATGACATATTATAACCCAGAAAAGTGGTTTGTTTCAGATCAGCAGGAAAGCCCAGCAGCGCCTCTGCTTTCTGCGAAGGCTGAAGAAAGCACATCTCCCTACCCCCGTCCTTACCACGTTCTACAGAGGGACTATCGAGAGCATCCTGAGCAGCTGCATCACTGTCTGGTTTGGGAACTGCACCGTCACCGACCGCAAGACCCTACAGCAGATAGTGAGGACAGCTGAGAAGATCATCGGAATCTCTTTAACCCCTCTGATGGACATTTATACAACACACTGCACCCGCAAAGCCACCAGTATTGTGGCTGACCCCACACACCCCTCACACACACTCTTCACCCTTCTGCCATCCGGGTAACGGTACCGAAGCATTCGGGCCCACACCACCAGACTGTCTAACAGTTTCTACCCACAAGCCATCAGGCTCCTCAACAATAGGAACTGGATTGCACACATGGACATAGTGTGGAAATTAGGTTCTTGTCAAATGTTTACATTGTCAGATGTTTACAATGCACAGCCACTTTTAAATGCCATGTACCGTTTTTCTAATTGTAATGTTTTCAGTTTACAACGTCAAATGTTTGAAATGCACAGCCACTTTAATGTACTGTTTTTAATTTGCACTGAAATTGACGTCACCAGTCTTGCCACTCACCACAGTCTTACCACGACACCAGTCTCATCACTGTTTACCACTGTTTTAACCGTTTACAGTGTCACACTGTTCAAACTGTTTTGCACTTTAATATTTCTGCACCTTAGTCTGCGCTTTGCTGTTTTACGTTTCCGTCCTGTGGCGTGATGTTTAATGTGTGTCGCACTTGTTTTCAGTTTATGCCCTGCTGTATCTTCGTGCCTCTGTTTTGTCCTGGGGAACGTTGTTTCGTCTCAGTATGTATTGCATCAGCTGTATATGTTGAAATGACAATAAAGCTCACTTGACTTGAAATTTGCATTTCTCACCTTTGACGAAGAGTTGATTCTTGTGTAGAATACCTTTTTAACATGCCTGTTGTGTTCCTCTCAGACAATAAACAAGAATATTATCGATGTAGGCCACTACACACTGATTGAGCATATCTCAAATTTCATTAATAAATGACTGATAAACTGCTGGATCATTGGCCAAACCAACGAAGGGGGCAGTTGTGGTCTACTGGTTAAGGAGTCTGGCTTGTAATCAGTAGGTTGCTGGTTCGATTCTGCAACACTGGCAGATAGCAACTGAAGTGCCCTTGACCCCGATTGCCCCGCAAGGCACCTAACCCCCGATTGCTCCCCGGGCGCTGCAGGGATAGCTGCCCACTGCTCCGGGTGTGTGTGTGTTCACTCCTCACATGGATGGGTTAAAAGCAGAGGTCACATTTCGGTTATGGGCAACCGTAACTGACAAACACGTCACTTTCACTTCACTTCAAAGGGCATGACTAAATATTCATACTGGCCCATTGAAGTGAGAAGTGCTGTTTTCCACTCATCACCTTCCTTGTCCTGATGATCCAACTTGGTGTAGATGCGTGCTTCCCAAAGCTGTTCAAAAGCAGAGGGAAACTTGACAGTTAGTTTTCCGATGGATGCATCATTGATGGTGCTGACTTGACTGATATTGTTCAGAGCTGCACCAGAATCTATGAAAGCCTGTGTTTCAAACATAGCGTTTGAAGCTCAGTAGACAAACTTTTCCTAAATACTGTGCTGAGAAAATATCATTCCAGCCACTCTGTGCTGCTAGAGTGTGGAAAGTAAATGTCTTTTATCAATTTGAGTCAATTGTAGAATTTTTGTCACTATATCCTTGCCCCCCACAGGATTTTCAAACACTTCTCTGATTTGTTTGACGAAGAGCTGGATGAAGGCGATCTGAATGAAGGCGAGGGTCGACGTCCCACACTGTGACCACCCACTCACTAGCTTTGTCAGACAACAGAGACATGATGAGCATACATTTTTTATCTTCAGAACAAAACATTGCATCGTGACGCTGAGAGTAAATGTCTACTTACCTCAAAAACCCCTACACCATGTCTGGAGAGCCATTAAACTTGTCAGTTTAAGACAAGTTTAAGATCAGTTAAGATGAAGACCAGAAGTCATAGATGCAATAATAAAAGAAAATGTACTCAAGAAAATCCTTTGCAATACAATCAACAGAAGACAGCTTTAACACTCAGCATGGAGTTCCTAGGTTGCTCTGCTCACACATACAATATAGAATTATTAAATCCTAACAGAAAAAAAAGTAGGTCATTATGTCTAACTTCATAATTCTGATTGGCTAAGCTTAGATATTTTAAGTAAATTTCCACACATGGAAATTTATGTCAGAGGATATTTTCTTTGATTAACAGTATAACAGCATGAGGCCCCATTTTAGGTACAGACTGACTTGTTAAGGTCACAGGTCAGAAATATCTTTATCCCAGTCTTCCAAGAATGATCATTTCTCCACCTGGTGTGCCACATTGTTCACCTCTCACCGCCTGTAACATGTTTGGGAAAAGACTAAAACATGATGATGAGTTTGATGCTGTAAACCTTTACTAGGGTCTACTATGGGCGTCCGAACCGGCACCGACGGCACATGACTGTCACGTGTGAGATCAAAGCACCGCAAGAGCGTCTGGAATCAGCCGGCTGACTCGGCCAGCACAGCTTATTCAGAGCGACTGTGGGAGCAGACGACACAGCTGCTTCACAATTGGCCAAATTTAATACATGACAACAATGACATGTTTTGGGTTTATTCTGACAGCTTCAGTCCCACTGATACTCATATGCAGACTTTCCACATAAAACAATTAACTTTTCATGTCACCATCTCCTAAATCATGTTTATTACAAGTAATCACTTTATTGTTATTTGTTTATGTAGGTTTTGTGCATAGGTTTATTTTGGTCTTTTTCATTTAGACCCTTTGCTATCTTCAGCTGCATAACCTAGATAATAATTTTAATGGAATAACTCAAATGTCAGACCAACATCAACTTTAAATGTAATGTGATCATCATGCATTCTGATTGATACTACTTGTGCAGTTGCTGGGTTCATCCTACTTCACCTGTATTACTGTGATTAATGAAAAAAATGTAACATCCTAATTCTAATCTGCAAAGAAAATCACATTCAACACTTACAGTTATTATCTTCATAGATTACTTTTATTAAGTTGCAGTGGTAAAAACGCATATCAATAATTATACTACACAAGTCATGTATGTTCAACATGTTCTTAGTTTATGTAGCCTTCCTGTTAGCTCAACTGGTAGAGCTAGCGCTAACACCACAGAGGTTGTGGATTTGATCCCAGGCGAGGGCAAGTCCTGATTAGAAAAAAAGTGTATACATTGAATTCACTGTAAGTAGCTTTGGAGTGTCTGGTAAATGTTTATTTACTTCTTTCTGTCATGATGACACCCTTTCAAAATATTACATAAATCTTAAAGGATTATTCACATCACATGTGAGTGGCAGTTTGATTTTCTGTATATTAATATACCCAGGGCCAAGGGTGGTAATGCCATCCTGCACAGGTAGAACACAGGTTATTAAGACAACATGCCAATACTTGTAATTATTTTACATGATCTAATATGCACCTCAACTTGTTGTTGGGAAGCCTGAAATGACTCTGAAATTCTGTGGAACTGTATAGAGGGGCAACCTGCTCCACAAAAAGTATTTTTTTGAACCAATCTACATAACAGAAACATTAATTGTACTTACTATGTCTATATCTACCTTCTGAAAAAAGCTATTTATTGATTACAGAAGCCAAACATTGCACCACTAAACAATGTAAAATATAGAAACCATTTCGGATCAGGTAGTATAAAAAAAGCTATTTATTAAAATTAAATTATTTATACAGGCACATAAGCTGTTTATAAAAACAACACTAATTACATTGAACATTTACTCACCTTCGTTGCTCATTGTGCTCAATTTCATATAACAATAATGGCATTTCTCTAATGTAGATGCAGCAAACCACGAAAGCCCCGAAGTGTCCGACTTGACTGCTCCGTTTCCAGCACCGCCCCCGACTGTAAGCGGCTACTCTCATTGATCGCAGTCTGTAGCCGCGCTTTCAAGTCGAACGCACCTAATATTTAATGGGTTGCCGTCATGGGCTACTGTTCGCCGGCACAGCTCCAATGAACCCGATCACACCAACAAATAACCCAAAGATACAAACCAGTGAAAATGGGTGTGTGATATGTCCAAGAAAAAATGGAAGGGGAGTTTGCAAAATGGATAATAGACCACGCGCTATCCAGATCGCGTGTGTACCCGCTTTCCAGACAGCATTATGCAGTAACATATGGATGTTTATTATGACTGAGTGTGTGTGGGTGCGTGCATATGTATTGCCAGTGCTGCAGCTTGCAGCGATGAAGAAGGTAATTTCTTCACAATGAGATATGCTGTCTCATAGAGAGTGCAGTTAGATTCGATATAGCTCTTTGGGGATTCTGTCAGAAGTATATGCCTTTCACTGTCACTGAATGAACACCCACATTCCCTTGTTTGGGAACTTTTACATACAGAACCGGAGACATTTCCTTACAAGTGAACGTGAAATGAGCCTGTTAATTTGTGATACAATTACGCCATCTACTGGAAGACTTAGAGGCTGCGAGGGCTCCGCGAGCTGTTCGCTCTGATAAACAAATTTCTTAGATTCGTTTGAATTTTTGTTTCTTTGTTTGTTTTTTTGTGTTTTGGGGAGCAAATGGACCCAAGCCTTAATTAAAATTTTGTGAGGACTGTGTAGGGAGCTGTGTGGTAACACTGCTTTGTGCACTTTCCTTCTTTATCTCAGGGGGTTTTATAAGTGAAAAACCCATGAGATGTTTAAAGCGGGGAAACTTACGCTGGGCAACGAATGAAACAGTGAAGCCCGTTTGAAGGGGGAGGGCTGACACTTTGAACAGAAACCCTCGTTTCTTGAACGGGGAAAAGAGTTGCAGAACAAAAAGGCCTGCAGTCCGTGAACTGAAACTCAAAACCCCCTTTCTCCAAGCGTCAGGCCGGTCGCTTGCGTTTGGGATCAGGCTGAGAGGGGTTTCTTTAACCCAAGGCTTATAGAACCGAGGAGGCCGAGATATTTTGCGAGATGTCGCAAAACTTTCTACGTAGCGGTGTCTTTACGTAGTATTCACTTGAAATACTTACTAAAAATGTACGTGGTTCAACCGAACTACGCAACGCTCCGATGGCGTAGATGGTTAAATCTTGTCACTGTGACGCGATTTAACTCGAATTCGAATCTGCTATTTGCCACCCGAATAGGTGGCATCTTTTCAATCGTCTTAATTATCATTTGTATGTTATTATTGTATACTGTTTTATCATGTAGTGCTATACAGAGGTGCAGTATTGTCAGTATTGACAGCAATTATTGACAAGCAAGCAGCGCCATCTGATGGTGAAGGCCAAATGGCAATCGAAAACAAAAATGATGAAATGATTACACTCTCTGATAACAGTTGCGCTTCGCGGGCTCTCTGGACTTTATTTTAGTTCATTAACGTTGCACCTCGTTAAAATGTTTCTCACTCAGCCAAACAACACAAAATTTGATTTTGTCCACTTTGTAACGTTCCTTACAAGAACAACAAACAAACGGCTCGTAATAACATAAAAACTGACCACATGCTCTGTATGCGCAAAAGGGAATTACAATATCATAAAATTATGGCATGTCTTGCAAGAATGTGGTGTATTGTAGACAACAATTTAAAAACTCTTTACTGGGGCTTAGAAAAGCATTAGAAAATTAAAAAAAAAATACTTAAAATACACAAATACCAGTATGAGCTGTCAGTGTCCCATAATTTTTTAGACAAGGAATTTATTCCTGTGTCACAACACAATCTTCTGAATTCCTGAACTCACAGATGAGCTCACAGAGATAATATTCTCTTAGCTCAGCTGTAAAATGGTACACTGTTTCCAGCTTAGTTCTTAAGGTTAAGGTTTAGCTTTATTGTCATTCCGCTACATTTGGCCTTCCCATTAGCTCAACTGGTAGATTGCGTTAACACAGCGAAGGTTGTGGGTTGATGAGAAAAATATGTATACAATGAATTCACTTTGGATAAAAGCATCTGCCAAATGAATAAATGTAAATGTACATTTCTGTGGCTGGGTTTTTCATGGGATTGGAGTTGAGAGCTCTCACAGCCTGGGGCAAAAAGTTTGCAGACCGGTCTTTGATGCTCTGGTACCATCTCCCTGATGGCAGGAGCTGGAAAAAATGATGGGAGGGATGGGGGAGGTCCTTCACAATAGTTTTACTGGAGCATCATGTGAAGAAAATATCCAGAATGGGGATATTCTGGATATTTTGAATATTTTCTAGATATTTTCATCAGCTGTGCAGCACAGTCTCTCAGTACACTCCCATGTATTATTGGAGAGAAAATGCATATGGATGTACTGCTGGTTTATGCCTTAGGTATATATTGTTGGTTTCCCGTAGGAGGCCTGCACCTGCAAGTATCATTTCTTTATCTGGCCTGTAACAATAAACTGAGGACACACACACTACTCCAAGGATGAAGAATTTAGAGCTCTACGGCATATAGAGTTCATACATATATTTATTTATTTTATGTTATTTTTAAGTCATTAGTCAAAGGTAAAGTCAAAGTTCGACTTTAATGTCATCCAAATCACACAGAAGTACATACTGAAATGAACAAATGATTCGCCAGAACCAAGGTGCTACAGTATAAAACCAAAACAACTCTTTGCAAACAACAAGCACTAGAACCTATGACACAAAACAAGAATGTACAGGGTATACACAAAAAAACCCTATATACATAAAGTGCACAAAGTGCAACCAGACAGCACAAGACAGTACATGAAGGTTTATTCAAATCACTTTAATTACTTGGATGATATATACACTGATGGCAATAAAATTTATAAGCAATCATTCATATATCATCATATATATAGATCCCCTAAGAAAAGAGTAATGTACAGTTTGATTTACATACTAAGTTTGAGAAGAGTGCACCCTTGGTCTACCAAGCCTAATTTCAAACTGTGGTGTATCACAAAAGTATTGTAAACTGAGAGAGAGAGAGACCATTGTGTGTGTGTGTGTGTGTGTGTGTGTGTGTAAAAGAGGTTTTAAACAGAATGCTTTATCAAATCATTAGTCTAAAGGCTATTACTGTATGCCTCAGGTACATATTGTTGGTTACCATTAGAGGTCAGGGCTATTTTCATAAGTAAGAATAGGTAGCAGTATTTGAATATATGTTCAGACCAAGAGTCAACTCATGTGGTAAACTGTGTTTGGTGAAAATTAGGCTATAGGTATATAATTGTTGGGCCACATCAGGGATTGATGTGCTTTGGATGTAGCTGCAAGTACAGGGGAGATTCCCCGTAGGGGAGATTCCCCAGCCACGCTGTCCCAGAACTCAAGAACATTCTTTGCAATATAATCAGCCGAAGACAGCTTCAACACTCAGCATGGAGTTCCTAGGCCACTCTGCTCACACATTCAATATAGAATTATTAAATCTAACAGAAAAAATGAACTAGGGCATTATGTCTAACTTCAAAATTCTGATTGGTTAAGCTTCAATAAATTTCATTATACAGTATAACATCATGGGGCCCCACTTTAGGTACAGACTGACTTGTTAAAGGCACAGGTTGGAACCTTCTTTGTCGCAGTCTTCCAAGAATGATCATTTCTCTACCTGGTGTGCCACACTGTTCACCTCTCCAAAGCAAGTCACCGCTTGTAACATGTTTTGGAAAAGACTAAAAACATGATGATGAGATATGCTGTCTCTCATAAAACGTGCAGTTAGATTGATTGTTACATGAATGAAAGGTTTAACTTTAAATTAACAAACACACATATAATGTTACCTATATATGTATATATATATGTATATGTATAAAAGATTTAATAAAAGGTTTGGAGGTGT
>JBAJNP010009762.1:0-17535 GCA_036877545.1 Yasuhikotakia modesta | reverse complement strand
TTTCATGTCAGGTTTAATACTGTGTTTGCGCTGAGTAAAGTACTTGCCATTCATTTTCATTGCATGCAGCCGCAGTGTCACTGTGCAGGAAAGTTTGAGTCCAGCATGTCTAAAATATGCATGAATGTGTTTGTGTTGTGTCTGTCTTCATCCGTTTAAAGTGTTTCATGAGAGAGCGATAGTTCATTTGTAACATCACACAGGCCTGCATTTGGTTGCATTTGTGTTTCTGTGCGTGTCAGTTGTGTTCAGGTTTGTGTGTTTCAGTTTGACAGCTTGGGTTGGATATTGGGAACGATGTGATGATTCGATTCTTTCGATTTATATGGTTTAGATTCACCATAGATTAAATGCTGATCTTTTTAACAAATTATTAGTTTTGTTAGACACAGAATTGGGTTTGTGGGAAATTGGGTTTTCCCAAATTGATATTGTTTCGTTAATTAAATTAATTAAAATTGGCAAATACATGTTTTTTGCTCAGGTTTACCCAGAATTCTCTTCATTCTGCTGGTGAGATCGGAAAATCTCAGGTGTTTGTTGTTGTGGCATTTTCATGACAGATTATAGAGACAGAAGGACGTCTGGGTCAAACATAAGACATGTCATTAAAGTGAATTAGGTGAACAAACATTACAAACGGAGGGTATTTTCACACAGGAAGCGCTCTTGCGTTAACAGCTACAGCAGACTGAGCGTGACAGACTTGAACAGAAGGCTCATTTAGAGGCGCATTAGCTTTTGTACAGCGTTGCTAATGTGCACACTCAGGATGTTTATCCCGCCCCCAGAGTTCTCTGATTGGTCCACTGCTAAAGTCCTTATGACATAGACCAACATTTAAATGTAACGTGTGTATATTAAAATGCTAAAGCAATTTAGAAATCAGCTTATTTTCAGGACTAAACAACTGGACGTTGACACCTGGAATTTAAGTAAAAACATCTTGTTGGGATAATTTTCCCTCTCAGTATCTGTACCTCAGTTCTGTCTATAAATACCTCATACCTCATATCATTTTGAGGTAACCTTGCAAGGCCCTTCAGAATGTTACACATGTGAGAGCCACAGATGGCATGATGGGATTGCTGGTAATATTTTAAAATGGCTTCATATTTGATAATGAAGTCATAGAAAGCGATCAAATTTGTTACTGGAAATGGCGTCTGTAAAAATGGTCACAGTTTGACACATTTATACCGATTACTTGATGAATTAAGTTAGTTAGTTTAGTTAAAGATTGACAGCTCCAATTACTAACTTGTTGGTTTCTAAAGGGATTGTTCAGAATTCATGTTAATACTGCAAATTGTAAGTTTTGCTCTCATATCTGTTTAAAGCCTGATGTAAAGTTTGCATGTGGCCTGTAATGTAATGTAAACACTGTAATGTGTTTAGATGTTGATTTATGAACTAATTGGCTGTAATGTTTCCAGCAGCACATTACTCTGAGTTTGTGTAATGAAGTAATTAGTTCAATTATACAAGGAGTAAAAGATGGAGAGAAAGGCAAAGAGGGGGATGTTTTCTGAAAAATAGGAACTCTTAACTGCAAAGAGGGGAAAAGATGAGAGGGTTTGTGTAAGTACATTGACAGAACTGGTTTCCTGGTGCTCTGCGTGTCTCTGGGAAACAGGAAAGGAGTTTTTTTTGTGCCCAATTTCAAAACTTCAGACTTTTCTCCTGTGTTTTCATGCCGTACCTGCCCAGGCTGTCGTGTCTCTGAGCCACAGGCCGCATTGTCTGCAGGAATCATTGTTATTAGCGGATTGTGGATGTTTCAGGAGCGTGTGCAGCTCAGGGGAGACGGAGTCTTGCTGGGTAATTACTTTTTCCTCAATGCCTCCTGTTCTGGAAACAGGAAGTGCTAAGATCGTCAAGGCAACAGCTGTCAGGCCTTAACAGGGGCTTATTATAGTGGAGTAATTGTAGTTTGGTTTTTAGTTTATTTGTCGTTTTATTCATTTATAAAACGCAATTTTCACGTTAATTTAGCTACATTTTTATCTATGTTGTTACATTTGTCATTTTACTAGTTATTTTTAATATCGCATCATTTTTAATGTAGTTTAAATGCTGAGTGATATCACAGCTCATTTGCAGGCCTGCGGTTAAACGCACGCATTTCCCGTACGCATCAGCGTTTGCGCTCGCCATGACTGAAGGATGTTCTTGGGCTGTTGAGTCTGTCATTTTCTTTCCCCTTTTCTCTCTGTTTATCTTTTCTCTCGCTCTCCTTTTAACGGAGACGATGAAAGGAACAGATGGCATGCAGCAGATCTGGTGTCGGCTGCAGAGAGCTGCTGTCAGATCATTCGCACCTCCTCGCAGCCGATGCCACTCGACCGCGCAGTCGCAGACAAACCGGACGGCAATCACTGCCAGAGGAGAGACAGGGTGCAAATGCGGCCCGTCAGAAATGTATGAAAATAACCTGATGCTCCGCTGAGCTCCGTCTTCAGTGTAAGATGGATTACGTGGAGTTAGTTTGATGCTTTTTGCACCAGTGGTGTGCAAACAACAGCAGAGATGATGAAAACATTATCACTTTTGAAACAGTCAACTTTTCTTTGGCTTCTTTGTGGCGAAGTTGTTTGTTGTCTAATGGAGACGTTAGAAGAGAGTTGAGGTGGTTTTGGCAGAGACGTGTTGCTGTGCTGTTACTGCAGAGTCAGTAGTGTAGCAAACGGCTCTTGAATTGTTCAGGCAATTAAACAATTTATTCATGTTTCACTGCCTCAGAAGATTTCATTTCAAAGGGACTACATCAACAGAGTTAGTTGGGTTGAGATGTTTGTTGAGTGGACCTCTCAGCCCTACACGAGTCGAGTAAGTGTGTGTGCTAACCGTAGCGCTAAACAAATACACTTCCTGCCCATGAGTTCTTCATTCAGCGCTTCATGTAACACCACACACCTCTCCTCAACTGTATGTCTATGTACAAGCCACAACACTTCAGTTTCTCCTTATTCTCTTTCATTTTTCATTCCGTTTGAGATTTTGAGCCAATAAACATCATAAATGTTCATTCAGAGAAATATTTTGGATCAAGAGATTAATCTGTGCCAAGACATGATGCATATTTTAACAACATATAACTGTTTTAATAATCTGTTCAGTTAGCGTCTAGCTGAAAAATCTATTGAATTAAAGCTGTAATCTGTATCGTTTTGGTTAAAAATAAGTCAAAATCAGCTTTTGAGCAAGTTTTTGAGCTGATCTGTCATGTCATCTGTTGAATTTACACTTCTCCCTGTTATGAAAATGACTTAGCCTGCAGTTTTCTGTTTCAAACATAGATGGCGACAGAGAGGCAAAAGTTACATCTTTTTAAGTAGCTATGAAGTAGCAATTCATTCTAAGCATATTTTTAATACATCATGTATTATATACACAGCTTACACCCGAATTCTCATTTTAAGGTTTGTTTATAGAGTTGAATGTGTCAAACATTAGTAGTGTTTGTTTTGTAGACATGGTTTCCTGGAGTTTTGATGTGTAATAACAGGCAGGGAAATGTATGGAGGTGGACATTAATTGCCTGAAAGATTTCAGGTGTAAATTAACTTGAACCGCGTACAATATCTGAAAGTTTGTTTGTGCAGTCCTGCGTATGACGTGTTGACTAGATGCAAATTGTTTGGACAGCTTTATGATACAACACGCTGTTAAATTACCACATTTATCAGCTTGTGCTAAAATACAGGTCTGTTGTATTTTCACATCTTAAATATGTACGCATCCAAAAGTTGCCTGCATATAATATCAGTCTGGGAACAGAAAATTAAAAAAGCAAGCAATATTAACCAAAAGCAAATCACAGCAAATTTAGCATGAAAGCATTAAGCAAATTAAAGCTGTGTTTATATATGCAAAATAAACAAACGTTTGTTATGGGTTTTATCAGCAGGTCAAATATGTAAAAAACTTTGTCTTCTAATCTCCATAATTGTGTTAAATGTTTTTTTGGCATATATATATAAGAAATAAATTAGTGTTTTTTTAATCTTTCAGTCCTCTAATCTTCTGCATAATGTACGTTTACCTTATTTAAACTTTATCTCATTTTAAGCTGTATATTATCTTATTGTAAAATTATTTTTGTTTGTGTGATGTGTTGTGTTATGTAGTTATGTGTGCAAGATGTGTGTTGTAGTTATTAAGTGTTTTTAAAGGCATTTATCGTGTCTAAACATGACTTAACAATAAAAAGATGAATGTTTTGTGTCATGTAAGGGGCTGTAGGCGTAACCCTGAGGCAAAATCTTGTTCCTTTGCATGTATTTTTCATTTTAGAGGCACAACCTAAACGTCTATACGGAAAGAATCAATTACAAGGAGGAACGCAGGAGGGAGATTCTGTTTGTGAGTTTTTGTAACTTCTTTGCATCGACATGAATGTTGATCAACTTTAAACCTTTTTGATGGAGGTTTTATCCGTGCCACAGCAGCGCAAAGCACGGGTCACAGAGAGAATATGTATTATCGTCTAATTGCAATTTAAAAACACCAGCAACCAAACTTGAAATGTCAAGGGCAGCAAGAGGGATGTTTTATTAGTGTTGTTTTGTGTCAGGATTATGCAATTCACGCGAAACAGATCGCACACACATTTTTAAAAGTGAGTTTATTAGCAGGAAGTTGAAGATCATTTGTAATTATGTCTTGGCAGGCACACAGAATCTTACATGCTTGTACTTGGCCGACCTCGGCGCTCTCCACAACAGCAAACGAACAAACATGTCTCGTTTTTTGGCACCGGTGTGTTGCGCTAAAGGGCAGGGCGAGGTGTGTTGCTTTACATAGATGTTGAGATGCAGTGAACTTCAAAGCTCTGTATAATCAGACAGCGAAGGCAAAAAAGCGCTTGACATTCAAGCGTTTAGCAGCTGTCACAGGCTGCACTGATCCAAGCAAGCATAAAACACACAACAAGTGTTACTGTAAGCGAAACATGGTTTATAAATCTTGCAGCTGTGGTCTGCTTTTAACACCCTTTGTGTTTAAGATGAAAAACTTTATTCGTCCCATGGGAAACGAGGTACAGAGCACAGACAGATCACAACAGTGTATGAACGTAAGACAAAAATAGTAATGTATGAAATCACAGAGCATAATCGAATAACTGAAGTATGTTAAATTAAACATAAGTCATCAAAAATATGTTTATTCTGTGTTTCACCTTGTAACACTTGTTGTTTTACTGTCAATGCAAGCAGCGTATCTAGAAAATCTTTCTCCAGAGGTTTCTCCAGACTGTAGGAGGTGATGCGATCTTTCCGTGTCTCCTACACTTCACACCACTGAAATCTGATTGGACAGCTACACAGACTCCGGTGGAATGAAGGATAGAATTCACGGAGCAGCGGAAATATCCGAAGAGCTCGTCTTCATGAGACCCAACCTCCATACCTGTATGTAGGGTGAAAACAACGTCAATGAAACAGATTAAAGCATTTGAAATTATTGCACTTGTTCTAATGGAGCACAACGGAATTTAAGAAAATTCAAATACTGGATTTCCAAATTCTAATATTAATAGTTGTTGTTTTTGTCCCAATTTTGTTTGGCAGGTTGAGTTTGTTTCCACGTATGAGGGCCGTTGTTGGTGTGAGAGTCAGAAAATCTGTGAGAATATATTCTGAGACTCTCCCTCAGCGAGTCCTAACCTGTCGTTGCCTCAGCGTCTGCAGCTCGTGGAGGTATGAGGGCCTGCATGTTTGCTTTGTCATCCTCTGCAGTTAAACTAACGTTGAAACTTAACCCCAACTCCTTTTGGGGGGGAGGTATTAACTTAACACTTAGTTACAAAAAAACTAAACAAATCTTATGTTTTTACATCGTTTATATCAGTACCAACCAACACGTTTGTTTTGTAGTTTGGTCACACGGGAAAGCTTTCATTCACATGCATTTTAGCTAACTAACTGCTTTAAATATGCCTAGCAAGTAACACAAATGACATTTACCTACCTTGTTTTGGACACACTCACCTTTCAGATGTTGTTAGATCCAAACCCATTTAGTTCTGAAATAACTGAACAGGAAAACTAGGCAGAAGGTCAGTGACTGAACAGAGCGTCTGGTGAGCTGAAGCACCAGTGTGCTCCTCTATCTCAGCTCTGTCTTTATTTGTCTACCTGCTTCAGGTAGCGCTGCTTCACCAGCACGCTGCGACCAATAGGAAAAGGCCTTTCTTTGTAAGCCACACCCCTCTCTGCCATAAATCTGAACCACACCTTGTGCTGCTAATTTTGTGATCTGACGAAAATTGACATTAAACATTTGCATTCATAATAATTCACGTTGATTTATCCATGTTTTGTTGCGTTGTAGTCTTAGTAACTTTTATAACTAATTCTCTTATTATTCTCAGTTGAGGTTAAAGAAAATCATTACTTTGCAGCCGTCTGCAGGTTTGCTGGGTTTTTTAACTTGCGAGTCTTGGCCTTATGTTAACTGTGAGTGTTTTGAGTTCATAACACTTCGATTGCTTTTGTGCAACATCATGACTTGCTCACACGACATGTAGGCGCAGAATTTAACGTTAATTCCGGTAACGTCCTCGCATGCAGCTGCAGCACTAAAGCCTGGCACGTTAAAAACGACGTGTTGTTTTACAAAGCGCTGAGGACTCATGTCTGAACACGAGCGCGAATGCCCCACCCCTCCTGTTAATTTCTCTACACATTCTGACTGAAGACAATGAGTGTGTGAGTAAGAGCCACTGGGGGTTTGCAGAATTCCTGAGGACAAATTCTCACAGTCACCTGGGATTGAAGCCTTATTGACTTTGTTCTGTAGCAAGTTTGTCACACTTGCTTATGTCTTCACCTAATTTGCAAATTAAAGTATGAGAAATGTAGAACTGGCAACGCAGGTGGAACTAACAGTTAGCTGACAGTTTTAGGTTGCAAGAACGTGTCCCTAACGTTTCCATTAAGCAACAAAACACTTATATGGAAGGTTTTAGATGTTTTATTAATTAATCGCTTGGTTTTAAGATTTTTTAAAGCATATTTCAAGTCTGTAACATTTTGTTAAAAACAATTCACAAACTACCCAAGAACAACTTGATATGATATAATCTGATGTTTAATTTTAAGTGAATGTTCTAAAGTAAACATTCTGTTAACTTTTACAGAACGTTAGCCAACAGTCT
The DNA here is from genome assembly GCA_036877545.1 of Yasuhikotakia modesta. Classification (NCBI taxonomy): domain Eukaryota; kingdom Metazoa; phylum Chordata; class Actinopteri; order Cypriniformes; family Botiidae; genus Yasuhikotakia; species Yasuhikotakia modesta. The sequence goes on along the minus strand of JBAJNP010009762.1, from coordinate 10,373 downwards.
ACAGAGCAGGAGTGTAAATGTCAGGTCTATAGTTGTCTACGGTATGTATAATATAGTGTTGAATGACACCTTTGTATTTCCAAAGGTTAGATTTTGGTTCTGCAGAGTTAAGCTTAAAATTCAACTCTTCTAAAGAAAGAAAGAAAAGCTGTTTACATACCGAGTCATTGAATAATTTAAAGTATGAATCTTTATGGGTTTAAAAGGTGTCTGAGCATGTACTCTCACCATCTCTCTCTCTCTCTCTCTTTCTCTCTATCTCTGTTCTTGACCACAGGAACTCAACACCAGAGGGGGAGATTTGAGATTCCATCAGATAAGAACTGGAGGTGTGTGTGTGTGTGTGTGTGAGATGTGTGAATATGTGGTTTACTGGATAATACATATAACAATTTGAACATAGTATATGAGGTCACTTCCTGTGTCCTCTAATAGCATTTGTGCACAAAATTTGACTGCTGACGTGTTTCTAAAGTTAGTTTAAATTTTACAAATACAGGCTAATCTGGAAGAGCTCATGTCTACATTTAACAGACCCGAATAACAACATTAATACAAAAAGTGTATTTAGGACAATCTGTGGTTATCTAATGGTAGTTAGTTAATGTGATGAGGTAAAGGGTAACTAACTCTGTGAGAAAATGGTTTAGTATCATTTATTTTAATTTGTGACTCAAGTGTGTGAAAATATCCATTTTGGTGGTCTTATATTTCCTACTGAAGACCATTTTTGCACCTGAAGAGTAAAAAAATAAAGGGTCTCTTTCCCTCCAGGAGCTCAGATGACCCGAGTCGAGCTGGTGGCAGGAAACAAACAGTGTGTGACGAACGGTTCTAAACAAACATCCTGCCGGCCACGTGTGGGTCACAAGCTCTGGCTCCAGGTCTGTCCAGTTTTTTGATATGTGTAAGTTAAATAGCGTTCTACTAGCGTTACTGCAGAGAGCATTAGCCAATGTTAAGAGAATGTTTCCTGTTACATAATTTTGTGCATGTGTCATATATTTTGTTTTGTGTGACATGCAAGTTTGATTGATAGAAAAGCGCTGACTGACTGACACAGGGCAGAACAGTAACAGAACAGCAGGAGACACAGATCAGAGGAACGATGACCTGCTGACTGTATTATTCTCAAACTTTAGGAGAGGACAGAGTTTCAGCTTTGAGGCATGACCCTGGTAACACACACACACACACACAGTGCTGGGTTACAGTAGCCTCTTCCCTGTAGGCAGCAAATCTGTCTCAACGCGTCCTGGAATGTATTCAGTCATTCTTTTCCTGTGTGTGTGTGTTTGTGTTACCTAACTATATTTTAAGGACAAATTTGTACCCAAAAGTGAAAACCTGACACGACTGAGCTAAACCTAATTTTGGGGACGCCCTTATTTGTAAAAACATCAAAAACATACAGTAAGTAAATGCAGAAAAAATGCGGGAACTTTTCTGTTAGGGTTCGAGTGTGTGTTGTGATTAGTTGGTGTGTTTATAACTAGCTGTGTATGAAAACAATACAAGTGTATGAATGGGCCCACTTAGATAAGTAAACGTGTGTGTGTGTGTGTGTGTGCGCCCACTGTTCTTGAGAATCTTTGCTTAAGATCTTTTTCTTCCTCAATCTGTCTCAGCATCTATTTTTCTCTGTTCTCTCTCCCATGAGAGCAGAAATACTGATCGTTTAAAGACCGCCATCTCTGACTCATGCATGGAGGAATGCAGTCTGTGTTGTGGCTGAACACCTCCTGACTCTATGGTACGGGTTCCATCAAAGGGTCTTGGGTATCTGAAAGCAGTGATTATAAAGTGACGCATAAAGCAAGTTCACGCGCGGTTGTGAGTTTCTCCTTTACAGCACCCTGTAATTCTTTAAAGAAGTGCTTTTGATTAAACGCATGAACGTATTTAAGTTACGAGGCAGATGTTTCTGTAGTGGGTCGGTGGAGCATTGTGTTAGCAGAGCAAAGGTCACGCGTTTTGATTCCCAGGGAACATTTACTGATGAAAGTTCACAGCTTGAATGAACTGTAAGGCACTTTGGATTAAAGCATCTGTCAAATGCATTAATGTAAATAGGATTTCCTTCTGCTTGATGTAAACGAAATACAGAATTATCTTTTCTTATCTGTCTTCACTCTGGTTCTGATGTGAACGCAGCTGCTTTCTGCTCTGTTCTGACTTGCCCAGCTGGAATGCGGCGGCCATGTAATGCACTTTAATGTCGAAGCAAATTCACATCGAAGTCTTATTATTCCACATCATAAATATTACATTTCTAGTTTGGATGCAAATTTGAGGCATCGCTGTTAGAATGAGAATAAGCCATCTCCTCTCAGAGCTGTCTCTGAATGTGATTTCACCCGGGAGGTGTGTGTGTGTTTGTGTGTGTGATTTACTTTTGACCAATAGTCAACAAAACTTGTTTTAATTTTTTACAGCATCATCCCAGTGTTACAATGATGGAAAAAATTGCATTTTTTATAAACTATTTTGGAAAAATAATGTGTAAATAATTGAAAGGCTAGTGCAGAAATCGTTATTGAAGTGGTCTACAACACCCATAGATGTACAGAAAACAATTTTATTTGCTTTAGGTTTTCACGTTCTGTTGGTTTCACACAGTGTTTGGGAATGCATTGAATGCACGTATGTATTTTTTCCTGTCTCTTGTTTTGTGAGAACGGTCCCTTCATTAGACATCAGACACCAGAGCTTTCCCGCCTCCTTCTCTGACACGCTGTAATTAAAAGCTGCATAAAACCGGTGGAGGGCTGCCATCCCAGCGGGCCATCATCAAAATGCTCTTTTCTCTCAGCCTCACTTTTGGCCCAATCTCCACATTAATACCGACTCATTGACTCGCGGCTCACAGCGGGCGCTTCACACCAGCACCGGACTCTGAAGTGGGCTTGTTCTGTTCGGTCTGCCTGCAGTAGAGGCCAAAGATAAAAACATGGTGCGGTTACGGGCAACTCCAGTTGTTTGAACTCAACTCTAAAGCTGCAATCTGTAACTTTTGCCTCTCTGCTGCCATCTCTGAAAAAGTTAATTTCTTAACATGCATAAGTTAAAACCCTAAGCAACTGTAGGAAAATGCGACAAATCCTGCACCATCTATTGCATCCAGACATGCGACACAGTAGCCAGATCTTGTGTTTACAAACATGCATTAAATGCACATTTGACCCAGCTGCTCAAATCATTAATCGTTAAACTTGTAGTTGCAAATAGAGGTGAGGTCAAGAGATCGGGTTAAACACTGATTTAAAAACAGACTTTTGTTCATTTAAAATGTTACAGATTGCAGCTTTAAATATCAATCGTATCTGCAAACGTCAGCCATTAGGAGGGCAGTTGTGGTGCATTTAGGCGACTATACGTCGCTGTGTGAGGCGTAAAACCTGCCAAAAACACCCCACCCACTTTCAGAGTTGCCCTCGGTGAGCTTGTGCGTACCTGTCCGTAAGCCCAACACTTCATGTTTGTAGAACTCTTTGGAACCCTTGTCGTCGTCTCTATGGTAACTCAAAGCGTGCCAAGAAGGAACAGCTGGAGGGCCCGATTGGAACAGAGCGCTGCCTTCTGTGGACGAGACGGCGCTTGTTTCACACAAGTTGCAGGTCGGAGCATCGACCCCAGAAACAGCCTCATGAATGTCAGGGCTCTGTTTAATTTGTGGCTGAGGTGGGGAGAATATTTTAACAGCATCTTCCTAGGGTATATTGCATAATTAAGCCCAAAATTTATTGCCTTTCCACTGCCTAAAGCTCAAGTCATTTTTCAAAGTTAAGATGGTGAAAAGATTTGATCCGAGACACTTTACACAAGGGGTAATAAAACATTTGTGGTGTAGGACAAAGTAATTCTTCATGAACTCTCGGACCTGAGGCATAGCAGGGGGTAGAATTGAACAGGATGGAGTCATTATTCAGGGTGTATCTGTGACGCTGAAGACTCGTTCTTTTTGTAGAAATCTTCATATGAAGAGAGCAGTTGTTCTTCAAAGGTTCCCGGTTAGAAGCTATTAGATGAACCACAATGTTTGAATAGACTTAATGCTAAACTTTAAAGAGTAGGAAATTATAGCTTTGACTATTTCAGTGGCTGTAATATTGTCTGTTTTGTTCATGCACAGTTATAAAGTTATAGTTTTAGTCATTCTTGAGGCTGTTAAAAGCAATTGTTTCATTTGTATTCAGAAGAAAATAAGGAAACAATTGTTTGATTCTAGTTCAGTTTTTTGATAGGAGGATCTGACTTCCTGTGTTTGAAATGTGTTAGTGAGTGTGTTAGTGAGTGTGTTAGTGAGTGTGTGTGTGAGAGAGAGAGAGTGTGTGTGAGAGTGTGTTAATCGTATTTGTTTTCAGTTGTCTGTGTTTGATGTGTCAGATGTTGTGGAGTATTGATACATTAATTTTCTTAAGGCCAGACGCAGCAACGCTAACGCTGACAGGGTAATCATTTCTGCTTTAATGGTTGCAGGCGCTACCAAAAACCTCCTTCTGATGAAGAAGTTTTGAGCAGTGCAGAAATTTGCTTGTAGCGAAAGAGTCGATGTGACAGGCCTGTGGCTGATGGTGATTTAAACGGCTAATGCAATCTGCCTCTGAAATGGAGGCCTGTCACTGGTCAGACTGGCTGCGTCGGGAACTGACTGGGATTTTACAAAAGACCGTGAGCCACTATTTAGCAGCGCAGGCAGCCGGCCGATGAGTGACAGGCGAAAATGTTGACACAAGGCGCTTCGACAAATTACTTTGGCACGCCATAATCGACACAATACGTGGGTTTATGGCAGGAATAAATATTTGCAGGGGTAAATATCTCTGACTGGTGTTGCCCGTAGTGCTTTACAACATTTAAATTAGAGGCAGTACATCATTTTAAGGTGCGATTAAAATTCCCCACAGCCAAACAAGCTCAGGGTCAGTAAGTATGAAGGCTTTGAAAACGTTCGTTTTGATGAGATGCAGCTAAATTACAGCCATTTCTTCATTGATAAACACAATGTGAAAACCTCTCAACCACATATGAATGCATTTGCATAATGTATAATGTGTACAGTAACTGAGAGTAGGAATAACAGAAGCTGTCAGATGATAGTTAAGTTGTTGCTGACAGGAGAATTTGAGATCTTTTGCCTTTGAAATTGCATATACTGTACCTGTATGTAGACATATATATATAATCTTCAGTCGAGCTAAATTTCTTCTCACCTGTATCTTGCATCATAATGGAACTTTCCATCTGAGTTGGAATGCAAACAGGACCGGACTTGCCTCATGTTCTGGGCTGTCTTTTGAAACCTGCATGTTAAAACCAACTCAGTTTTACAGCATCTCAATGGGCCGCACCTCAGGTCTTAGATCTCACAGCCCTGGTCTCACACGCTTTAAGGGTTCTGATTATCTGTGCTTCTCAGATTTACAACCGGCGCTTGTCCATTCGCATCACATTGAGACAATTAACAAAACCTTATATGACGGCTGCAATCTCACAATCTGAACAGCGTTTGATTGACAGGTGATCATACAGAGAGACCAGCAGACAGATCTGACAGATTTTCCCCTGATAGCTTTCAGTTCCTGTGCTACAACGTGTCACTCAAATCTCTTCATTATCCTGATTATAATTGTAGGAAGTGTTCTTTTAAATTTCACAATAATCGCACCACAATAACATGAATTGCTCATTAGACAGATAGCAGAGGACTGGAATCATTGCAATTTAATGATCAGATCTCACAGGCCCATGTAATATTTAGCAGCGATGAGTTTCCACTACAATAGCAGAGATACTGTGTGCGCTAATTTTACCATTAAGGATGAATTAATGCATGTGCATAACACAAGAGACTAAAACATCTGCAGTATTTTTCAGCGTGAACATTTGAAGACCATTAAAGTTGTAGAACATTCAGCAGTTTATCCTGTAGCAGTTTTGCACAGACGATCTGAAAGGAGCCATAAAATGGGAAAGACTGCTAGCATTTAGCGATCTAAGATTAATGCGTGCTTGGAGTCCCTAGCTAGCAGGAAACGTTCTCAGAATCTTGGCTGAAGTTTCCTAGAAGTTCTGCAAAGTTGTTATAAAACGTTCTTGCATTAACAAAGAACTTATGGTGCAACAAAAACGTTATCTTAAGTAGTTTGTGTAATGTTTTAAAAATGTTTTGAATGATGTTCTTATAACTTGGCAATATATGAGGCATGTAATGGAAACATTGTTAAAACCTAAAATTGTAAGCTGGGTCAGACCACCTGCTGTGTGGTGGTTCTGTTCTGTGCAGAGGTGGTGTAAGACGCTGGGTTTAATGTAATGGGGAGAGAGTTCAGCCCATTGTGTCACCAGCCTGGGCTAAATAACAGCACCTAAAACCTTCAGTCTCTCCTCACAGCCTGGAGCTGTAATGAAAGCTCAGCGTGTGTCATCTGCTGTCTGTCCGTGTGTCTCGGTCTGAGGCTGTTTGCAAAATGCATCGTGTGAAACATCTTTCATCCCTAATGGGGCAGAATTTAGACCTGTTTCCTACAAAGACTCATTTTAAACCATCAGTCATTAGCCTGGCATTTTACTTTACACTCAACCAAACTTTCAGCAACTAAATATATTTCCTCAATTTGACCAATTTTACATTTGACCAATAAGGACCTTGTGGGAAATGGTTTAAATGTATTAATGGTAAACTAACGCTGAGCAGTGATAGAATCAGAGGCTCAGTTAAAGGTTAAAGCCACAGTAGCGCCATCTATTGGTGAATATCTGTAATTGCTGTCATAGTTTACATTTAATAATCTCTATAAATAGGAGTTTAATTTGAATGGCAGGCAAATGGCAGTGAGCTGTTTTTTCTGTGTCTAATGAACAAAATTAATTTAACTAGAGATGAATTTAGTCTCCTCACTATTGCAATAGCTTCAGAGAGTTTTTCTCAGGTTAGAGATGGTTTTCTCAGGTTTTTAATGCAGTCTGTGCTGGTTTCAAACAGATCATTTCTGTTGTACTTATTCTAGTCTTTGGTAATTACTGAAATTCACTTTAGAGACAGTTGCTCAAAGATTTGTTTAATATGGTGCCCATTAACAAACTCTAAGCAGAGTTTCTAATGAACAACTTTACAGCCACTAATTCAACTGATGTCTGCGGTATCTGATAAATCTGCCTTCAGTCTTTGCTAATCAGCGGCGGTATTTTTGCTGTGTGGCCCTTTAATTGGGTTTTCTGCTGTGCTAAGGAAATTTATGTGCGGTTAGTTTGCTTTAGCGTTTTACAAAAGAAAACACAGTTACGCAGTTACGCAGTGTGCCCTGAAAGTAAACTGTACACAAAACTTGCATACCTCTCCAGGTTTAACTGTTGATATATTGCCTAAACTGCAGAATGGTTTCTCTCAGCTGGCTTGTCGTCTGCACTGGTGAAGCCTCACAAACATGGCGAGAGATTAGCCTTTGTTTTCTCCTCAATCAGCTCCGTTTTAATTCTGTAACTTTTCAAAACGTTTCACTAACTACTAATAATGGTTCTGATATATATGAGACATAACATTATAAAAGCTTGATGACTTTGAGAGCCTTTGAGGAGAACATTAGACAACGTTCTAGAAATGTTCCCTGTTAGCTGTGTCCTCTCTACAATTATCAGAAACAAGTGCCACCTTGTTCATCTGGTTAATAATGGCACTTTGCAGTAGGCAGTGTTAATGAGAACGCATGCATACAGAACCAACCGGATGCTTCTAATCCTGAAATAAACAATCAGCTATTCAGAGACACAGAGAGAATCTCTTGATTGCTTTTGCCTGCAATCAACAAAAACACAGACATGCAGCGAGTCAGATATCGAGTGATTGTTCCGACCGGCTGCTAATGAGAGATTTTCTCACTGCAAGAAACAGAACGACAGAACAAAAGAAGGGAGGGCTGTTGTTTAAAACCACTTGGCTAAAGAGAAAAATATTCGTGTTTATTCTTGGCGTGTCTAATAAAGCAGTGAGCTGATATTAAAGTAATTTCTGTAGATGTCTGATCCATTTCAGTGCACATCTAACGTGTATCAGTTTCTCTGGTTTGATTATGTCTGTCTGCAGGGGGGGGGAGTAACCAATCATCAATCAATACTGATATTGGCCTGGCTGATGTTATAGATGAACCTATCGGGCTGCAAGGAATTTGTAAAAGTTTGTAGGACTTCGTAAGACTCTTGAGGGTTTGGCAAATAGCTTGTGCACTTTTACGGGTAGAAGTATTTAAAAAAAACCACCAACCAAGTGGTTTATATAACCTGGACTGACCTAAAGAACTCATTTCTCTGCTAACAATTTTAAATAGTTTCCCTAAAGTTTCCAAGAACTTACAAATGTTATTTAGAAAGTTACAGGACTGTTCAGAACAGTTTTTAGGGCGTTCTAGTTTTTTGGGACGTTGTATCCACATTATATCAGTATTGTATGGATCTACAGTTATGCAAATGTTTATTCAAAGAAATAAACGTTGTGGGATTTATGAGTGAAATGAAAGCAAAATGCTTTCCTTTATGATCAAGAGCTTGTTTGGTGGAGAGTTACTGTCCTGTCTGGTGTGTGAAGAGAGGACAAAATTACATCTTTTCTTCACACTTTTCCCTCTTAGAAATTTTGCTAGCACTGCAGAAATTAGATTCTGTGTGACTTTGGAAAGGTACAAACTACATTCAGTTTTTTGCTTATGAGACCAGAGAGGGAGCAAGATCTTAGGAGGTGTTTTTTCCAGGCTGCAGGAGACATGTAAAAACGAATGATGGCAATATTAGCTTGGCAACCGGGCTGCTGTTATTGCGTTTTTATGCGCCTGGGGAAATCACCCTTTCTGTGGTAGCGGAAAATGATTATTGAGAGCTAATAAGGTGAAATATTTAATATAAAGGATGGAACAGACAAAATCATTCACTGCTCCATGGGGAGCAAATTAAGAAGGGATTGTGGAGGTGCATGGAGATGGGGTAGAAATGTGGCGCTTATTACCCCGGTGGTCATGTGACGAGAACACGGGGGCTAAAGATATCAACTGTCCAAGCCCCTAGTCCCCCCGTTGTGCTAAAAATAGCTGCAGCATGTTTACCAATGATTTTGATTTAATTATTACATCCCTTGAAAACATAAAAAGGTCAAAAAGTGTCTTGGAAAAGACGGTGGCTTTTTATTACAGCCACGTGAGACAAATACGTTTCTTCATGCTAAAATCTTCCAGAAGAACTCTCAAAGAAAAATCATTACAAGCGCTGCTGGAAATAATGAGTCTGTAAATATAAAGACAAACATCTGTTTCAGTCAGAGAACTGCATAAAATTAGCACATAAGATCTAATCGGCTTCACTAATGGAGTTGTTCATCTTTTTGCCACCTGTGTTGTGTCTTCACATGGTGTTTCGTTCTCTGATACGGTTATTTTATTTTTCCAGCTAGTTTTGACTGTTTTCCTGCTATTTTCTTAATGTGAAGACTTTATTTTAGAATATTTTTTCTCTCCTGAAGTTGCAAGTATTTTGTCATCTTTGTCAGTCTAGTTTTGTGTTTCTCCCTCTGTTTCTCATCGTGATATTTCTGTTTTATATTTGTTCTGTAATTTGTGGCATGTAATTTCACCTGTGCTCTCTGTGGGTGTGCAAACAGACTGAAATGAAATATCTTTTTTTGTAAGGAGAATTGATTTTATGAAATGATTCTGTACCAACACATGAAACAGGAAGTTCTAAAACGTAGCAATACACGGTTAGCATCAGGTACATTTACAGTTATAATTTATGTTGTGTGTGTTGTATTGTGTCTCTTCAGGTGGACAACCCAGCTAGCATTTCCATTAAGTAACAAAAATGTTAGAAATGTTGCTGCTTTCAATGATCTAGAAACATTTAAAACATCCAGTTTTTAGATGGTTTTTGTTCACTTTTCAAAACATTATTTGAGAACATTATTTTAATTGAAATTTTGAAACTTTGGGAGCTTTAGGAGAACATTAGCCTTTGAAGAACATATGTTCTGAGAACGTTCCCTGTTTACTGGGAACCAACCAAAGTCTGAGTATAAATGCTCACACTCACATCGCCTTGATTGATAAGAACAGCTTGGAATAATTTCTGTGTTATTTCTGGTTCTAATATAGCAACACGGTCAATAAAACCTCAAAGGTGGTCTGTAGAGTAACACACGCAGTTATAAGATGAGGTTTATCTGAAGCATCTGATAGCCTTTATACATACAAATGTGTTGCCATCAACTTCAGCGGCTGCTCTGTTTGTAATTTGCCTGTTCTGTAATTCAAATGTCATTTCAGACCCCGATGTCCTCAGTTTTTCCTCATGCCTCATCTTATGTTTTATTGCACCGACACATTTGCCTTCTG